>JALRLY010000242.1:5503-43288 GCA_023647555.1 Pancytospora philotis
CGCACGCGCTCGCTGTGCAGCACGACGATCTGCCGGCGCAGCTCGTAGCTGATCCCGCACGAGCTGAAGACGTACGGCTCGCACCCCGCGTGGCAGCGCATGTCGCACTCGCGGCACTGGCGCATGCTGGCGCCCGCGGCGATGCGCGCGCCGCAGTGCCCGCAGAAGCGCACGCCCGCCGAGGTCGCCTCCTCGAAGCTGTGCTCGATGTTGAACTTCTCCTCCACCGGCGGCTGGGCCGCGCTGCTGCCGTCCGCGGCCGGCTCGTTCTCCTGGATCGCCTTACACTTGAAGAGCATGTACTCCGCGCACTGCAGATGGCTGAGCACCCGGCAGCGCATGCACGCGTACACCTCCGAGCACAGCTTGCAGCGCTTCGAGCACACGTTGCAGTAGGTCACGCCCACGTTCTCCACGCGCTCGAAGGCGTGCTGCGCCTTCACGTAGCACTGGAACTTCTGGTCCGTGCGGTAGATCAGCTTGCAGCGCTGGAACTTGACCTTAAACGTGAGGAAGTGGAAGGTGTTGATCTCGAGAATCACGCTCTTCTCCGAATTATCGATGAAGAAAATGGCAGGGAGGAGAACGAAGCCGAACACCACGTGCTTGTCCGCATCGTACAGCTCAACGCCGATGCTGCCCGTTTTCTCGAGCTGGATCTCCACGCTGCGCCCGGAGCCGTGCAGATCCAGCGCACCCGCCGGCATGCGGTTGGCGCTGAAGCAGACGTGCCGCACCTCAACGCACGGGTCGAACTCGGCCTTCTCGAGCGTCAGCGTGAGCAGCCCGTCGGTCCGCGGAAACTCCCCGTACTGCCCGGCGTAGTTCCGCGTCAGCTCCTGCTGCAGATGGTAGAGCCGCAGGTTGGAGCACCGCGCGATCTCCTCGACGCCCTCGTTGCCCGGCTCGCCCCTCTGCAGCTTGTTGAAGCCCTTCGCGAGCCTCTTCTCGATGTATATCTGGTACAGCAGCGCGTCGCGCGTGAGCACCTGCGGCATCGCGTAGCAGTTGTGCGGCAGCGTGGCCTCGAGCTTCTCGATCTTGTACAGGATGCTCTCGCGCAGCATCCCCTTCGCCTCGATCACCTTCTCTCTCAGGCTTTTCACCAGCTTACTTTTGTCGCAGAAGTCCATCGCGCTTGCGGGGCTGGGGCCGGTCGCCGATATCAGCTTCGTACTAAACGCGCCGCTGCGTCTCGCAGGCGCTGGTAAAGCCGGCGCGGACCGTTGCTCCGTGGGCGATGCTTTGATTGAATCTGGTGCAGCCGAATACTGCTCCAGAGCGCGCGCAGCGGCCGTTGGCGCGCGGTGACGTGGCAAATTAAGAATACAAACAAACGGCACAGAGTTTGCGGCACTTAGTTCTTCATATCATTTTTGCAGCGACTAAGGTGAGGCATAGGATTGTTCAGGCTATTGCCGCGGGCGCGTTTGGGAGCAATTCAAGGCGCCGTGCATGTGATCACATTTAGCCGAGATGCTGCATTATTTATTATGCAATATGCGAGCCGGTTACATTGTGCAGCATTTACGGTTAGAAAAGGATCAAAATGGTAACGGTGATATTCAACAACCTGTAGCTTCCAAAACTACTTTCTTCAGGTCATTGCTGCCGCCCTTTAAGTATCTGTGGACAGCCAGACAGCTACCACCCGCGCGCCGCCATATTCGGCTGGCTTTTAACCGCCGTAAAAATTTGCCACCATGGAACTTATCGCGCAGGGCGCCGAGGCCAAGATCTACGCCACGGCGGACACCATCGTCAAGGTGAGGCAGCCCAAGGCGTACCGCATACCAGAGATCGACACGAAGATCCTGCGCAGCCGCATACAGCGGGAGAGCAAGATCCTGACGAAGCTCGAGAAGCTGGGCGTCCCCGCGCCGCGGCTCATCAAGGTCGAGGGCAACGCGCTGCACATGCAGCGGATAAACGGCCCGGCGGTGCGCGACTACGTCAACGACGAGAACTACGAGGACGTCATGCTGCGCATTGGCGTGCTGGTCGCTCGCATGCACAGCTTCGACATCATCCACGGCGACCTCACGACGCTCAACTTCATCATCAGCGACGACGTGTACGTGATCGATTTCGGCCTGAGCTTCTTCTCGGCCAAGGACGAGGACAAGGCCGTCGACCTGTACGTGTTCGAGAAGGCGCTGAGGTGCGTGCACGGCGAGCGGTACATCGAGAGCTTTTACAGGGGCTATGCGAGCCACGGGGAGCCGGCCGCCGTGATGAGCAAGCTCGAGCAGGTGCGCAAGCGCGGGCGTAAGCGGGAGGAGCAGGGCTGACACCAGCATTTCTGGTACACGAATCCCATGACAATGAACACTGAGAAATAAACCGTTATCTAATAAAGACGTATTCATTCTACATATTTCCACGGCGTGCCCTCATATGATCCCGACTCAAAGTATACAATCTGCGGAGTCGACGGCACATACCAGCAGCCTCCCTATACAATTTGCTTTTCCCTGTAGCTGGATAAGCACGGCCTAGCGCTCGGCATACGGAGAACACTGATCGTACGATCTAGGCAATGCTCATACACGATCCTCAGCGGGGCTTTACTATGCGGGCCATCGTCATTGATTGTGACTAGCAACAAAAGCGACGCACACTCCTACGTATGAGCGGTACAGTGATCGCGAAGTCACCAATATCCGGCAGCCCCCTAGCAAGCTCTCCATAGAGGGGTATGTCAGTAACCAATGGTACACTGGTCTTATGATAGGCGGGGCCGCTCAGCCGTTCCACCAATAGCTCCCATCTTAACTCCTTTACTGTAGTAGTTCTCTGCTCGGGCCGTGAATTGCCGTAATGGTGCCGGCAGATAAGCGCATCAGATACTAGCAGCGAGCGCCCTGTCCGACCAGAATTTGCACGTTGAGCTACAGAACTGCACATGCCCGGTAGACATGCAAGCGCAATAAAACGTAAAGGGGAGGTCAGTTTGGACCGTGCGTGTCATTCGACCAATCTGTGACGATAACTAAAGCCCCCTTTTACGTAGCCATAAATTGTGGAAAAAAATCCACCCCATGCGCTGCACGACCAAGTTCACATGCGTTGCGCAGTGCCTCGCGGCAACCATGCTGCGCCGGGCCGGGCTATTAACAGAGGGTGACTATGCGCGTGTAACTGCCATAGAGTCCAATCTGTTTGAAAATGATCATAGCTTGGATTACGAGCCGCGCTGCTTTCCCGGCTTCGCCTATCAGGATTTGATGAATCTCAAAAGCCCGGAGTTTAGTAATGATGATGAGCCGCTGAATGGAGTATACGGGCCACCTGAATGCCACGCCCCTGCCTTCAATTATTATATGGAATGGAGAGAAAAGTCACTCAATGAATACCAAGACAAGCTCAGGGAGTATGCAAAACGGACTTATGAGGAAGGTAGCTTTGTAAAGCGCAGTGGCGCAGACGCGAACAGTCTGACCTCGTATGTCGATGAGTGCACCGAGGAGTTGAAGCAGCTGTTTCTATCCTCGGAGCAGCTGCGTAAGAGTTACAGACACATATATTATTTAATGCGTACTTATGATTATTTTTACTACTGTTTCCGCGATACTGTAGCAGCAATTAGCCGTAAATCAAGGATGCTTCGAGACTTTGACCCAGAAATCCTGGATAAAAACCTTGAAAGCCTTAGTGCGTTTACAATTAAGAAGCTGAATGCCTTAAGGCAGGGTTTGGACATTAGTGCGAACGAGAAAAAGATGGGTAAGAGTTTCACTGAACGTATACCTGATAGCGTAAAAGGCACAGCCGAGGCCCCTGTGGTAATTGATGACAAATTTATTGATGCATTCCAGACTTATTGCAAAAAAGCGCTTGCATACGCTCATAAAGTGCCGGAAAAATTATCGAAAGATATAATTCTCAATGAGGTGTTCGGTATGGACAATTATGTCGAAGAGGACTACGATGAAGAGGACCTTCCTATGAAAAAAGAGGAGCACTCGCCCGTTTATCTGCATTTTACGTTCCTGCGTCTTGTGTATCCGGAAATGGATTATAAGGTTTGGGGACGCTATTGGCAGGGAATTCACAATCAAGTTGCCAACGAATTGAAGGTGCTACAGAAGCATGTTGAGGAGGTTTCCAACTGCAAGCTCAACTGTGACAAAATCGCGCCGCGGCTCTTTGAAGAGTTCGATGCCGCTGTGGCAGAATATGGCTGCGATAATCAGCATGGTCGCGCACTTGCGGGCGTAATCGAAGCTGTTGCTCAAAAAATGCTCAACCAGACCCATGGGGAAGTCTTCGAAAAGACAACCATTGAAAAAGCTACATCTGCCGAGGAACCGGAGAAGATGGAGGAATAAAATGGTTTACCATTCACAAGTTCGCTTTCATTTTTTGGGGCCCCGTGATGCTGTTACCGCATTTGAAGCTCAGCGCCATGGCGCACATTGCTTATTATTTCTAGCTTGAACCCAAGTTTTTGTTCATTTTATTTTTACTGCACAGACTGTGCGACTGTTGGGGCGGTGCCGAGCAATATTAAGGTAAAAAAGAGTTCTGCACCCTTCAGCTGGGGTGGGTTATTCCCTCAGGAATTTTTTCTTTGCTGTTGCAAAATTTGCCCTGCATGAACGTTGTCGGTTTGCAGACTAGCGCCGCAGTCCTTTTGCAGCTGTGTGCCCTGGTGCAAACTACCAAACGAGACAGCTCTGGCGTGGCTGTGCCATCCAGTAATTTTGCTGCCGACAACCTGAAGCCAGACGTTTCTACCGACCGCATTAAGGATCTTTTGTGTATCGTAGATACTTTAGATGCCGCAGGCGCACACGATGCTTTATTTAACCACTGCCTTGCTGTCAGTAGGCGCCCGCGGGTGGCTAGTCCAGCTCGCCCGACCACCAATGAGGCAGTGAGAGCATTCTGCGCATCAATCGTGCTAGACCACAGTGATCCTGTAAGATTCCTTAAAGCACTGGTGCCTAAACTGCCATACGCGGCGCTAGAGGCACTGCTTAGTATCTTCAATGCTGGCCCTTCACTGCTAACAGAAAAGCAAGCCATGAGGAGGAGCGCCAGACAAAGTAAAGATACGGCGGCAAGAAAAATGTCGTTCGAAAAGACGTGGCTGGAGATTACTAAGCACCTGAAATGCACGGTGGAATCTGTGGCGCATATGCCTACGGCTGAGTATCTGAAAAGACACGCGAATAGATGTGGCACGGTAGACATGCTTTTCTATACGCTGCGGAGGCATGTGATATACGGTAGTAATTATTATGCCGAGTTAGCAGAGGTTTTCAAAACCGTGTTAGCTAGCAGAAATGTGCCCGATAAGATTGAAGGATTTATCAAGCCGCTTCTAGCCTCGGTGCTCGCGCTAAAAAATACCCACAGTAGTCATATCGTGCGCAGTAAACAGTCCCTGCTCGATAGCATCGCGGGCGTTAAGGACCAGGCAGTCATCCCGCTGCTCAGCTGGCGTACATTCGCACAGCAGCCTACGCCGAATATCGCCCACTTCATAGGGTTCACCCCCGAAATCTACATCTGCCCCCAGTTCGCTGCCCGCGTCGTTAGTACGCTCAAGCCCGAGGACTATGCAGATGGCACGGGCGCAGTCGCCCGCGTGCATTTTTACTACTACGACAACGAAGAAACCAATGACGGGAAGAGGATGCGCATAGAAGAGACGATCGCGGATCAGGAGCTCATGAATACGCTACCTGCGACGCTTCTTTATGGACTGATCAAGTCGCTCTACGTAGATGTTTCTAGTTCTGTCTACGCGGAAGGCTACTTTCGCAGGCTTATAAGGAACGCTTGCAGGGCAAAATTCATTGAGGTGCTGGAGATCGCTTTATCGGAGAAGAATTACGTGCTGCTCGAATACATATCCCGTTACAAGGGTGTGCCCCAGGACGTCGAAGACTATCTTTTTGGACGGCACAAAAAGCGGGAGCCTGAGGATATTATCGGAATCAACCGCGCATGATAATAAATTTTTTAATCTCTGGTAAATTCCTTCTATCAATTGTCAATCAATCTAAGTCTACTGTACGCTCATATGGCACAAAAAAACTTCGTCTCAATATACGCTACACCCGATAGCGCTGTGTGTTTAAACAGATTTATTGTGACTCCGCGGTCTTCCCGACCAGATACTCAAGCGCCTCGAAGTCGGCAATCCCGAGCTGCTTGTCGCGCTCGTCCCTGTAGTAGTCGTTCTTGATGTCCTTGTACTCCATGAGGCTGTCGAAGTCGTTCTCCTTCGTGCAGGCGCTGATCTTGAACTGCTCGTAGATGCCCGTCATCTCCTTCAGATACTTGCGCACCTCGCGGACCGCCTCGGCTGTCTCGAGGTGCTTCTGCTGGTTCGCGAGCAGGCTCCGGTAGCCGTTGTTGCGGCTGACGAGCGCGCCCAGTCTGCCGTGCAGCGCGCGCCGCTCCTCCCGCAGGCGCAGCGTCTGGCTCTGCAGTGCCCTGATCGCCTCGATGAGCGCGCCGGCGTCCCCGCGGATCTCCACGTCGCTGATCTTGCGCTCCATCTTGAAGCCGGGCGGGAACTTCAGAATGTTGCGCAGCACGAAGTTGTTGAAGATGAACAAGTTCTTGCGGAGCGCGCTGAGCAGGCCAGAGCGCACGCGGGTAGACACCACGCTGTTGCGCTGCAGGATCTCCTCGAGCGTGTCCTCGAGCGCCTCCTGCAGGTCTGTTGTGAAGGTGACCGGCAGGAATCCGAAAAACTCGATCTCGTCCTCGATGTGCTCCATGGGCTGTGCACACCGTGAAGAATATCTGAAAGCGCGGAGGGACCCTGCAGCTCCCGGATACAACAGCGCTGGAACATAAGCAGGTACAGGGAGCGCCCTGAAAGACGCAATGAGAGATGTATCATCCGCCCTAGTCAGTGCTGCAATATAGCTGCTGAACAGGCTAGGATAATAATGCAGACTATCCAACAGCGATGATAATATACCCAAACCACCGCTACGGTATTTTTGCAGCGCACTGCTCTCAAAGCAAGATGCCCATTAGCCAAATTTTCCAGAAGATAGGCATGACCAGAAACCGCCGTACACAGCGCATACGCGGAGCGCAAAAAGTGGTTCTACCGAGATTCGAACTCAGATTGCTGGATTCAAAGTCCAGAGTGCTACCATTACACCATAAAACCTTATAAATTAAGAAAGCAGGGGTGAAATTGCGCCGAATGAGCAGGCGGCGGCCCCAAACGGACCGGCGTTTGAGCATAGCAGATATTCGGTGAACAGCAGCAGCATCTCGCGCAAGACGACACAATCAAAAACTGAAAAACAAAGAACTTACGTAATAAAGGCTGGGCCAGCCGGAGAGTAGTCTGAATTCTGTTACGGCGCCGGAGCGCCGCCTTCTGCATTAGACTATTCGCGGCGGGGCGCCGGCCCGCTTCCACGCACCGCGCCCTCATCCCGTTTCGGTCCGGCGCGATGCTCCCGTTTCTATTAAGGCCGGCCGCGCCGCTGGGCGCGCGCCATTTCGGAAACGCTCGTGCCCCGTCTCAGACCTTCCTAAGACCCACGCGGGATCCTCGCAGAAGCTTCCAGCTGGCCCAGCAGGGGTGCGCAATTTTTTCGTTTATGCCAAAATTTGCGGCAGCGGAAATTTTAGGCGCCGGGCAGAAATTTTAAACAGAAATACTTTATTGGCGAGTCTGGAAGCACATCTGGCACTGCGCGGCGTCCGGCTCGTTGAGGTATGTGCATGCGGGGCAGTTCCAGCTCGATACCTTGCACTCCCGCAGCTTGGCGACCATTGCCTGGAACTCCTCCGTGCTCTCCAGCGCTGCGAAGGCGCCGGAGTCGCGCTCCACGACGGCCTTGAAGAGCGCCGGCACGAAGGACACGTGCTTGGTGAGTGCCATGAGCAGCGAGAAGTTGGAAAAGCGCGGGAAGGAAAAGTCGCCGTTGAAGTACCGCGCGATCTCCTTCGCGGTGGTCTTTTCGAGTACGCGCGTGTCGCTGAATAAAGCACCGCTCTGCATCGGTTTATTCTGTGCCTGCCCATTCTCTCCTAGTACGTTCTTCGCTTGTCCGTTCTTCGCTTGTCCGTTCTTCGCTTGTCCGCTCTTCGTTTGTTCATTCTGCCCCGTTACGCTCTGCCCCGTTACGCTCTGCCCCGTTACGTTCTTCTCCGGCCCGTTCTTCTCCGGTCCATTCCGCTCTGCTTTAGAGTAGCCGATCTCGCAGGTGACCACAAAGTAGTCGATCGGTACGAACGGGCTGGCCTTGGCCGATACGTTCTTGCCGTACTCGTTCCTGATGAGGTACGAAATGTCGCGCTGCGTCTCGAAGTACTGCGGATCGGTCGTGAGCGCCAGGGCGTGCGCGCGCATGAGCCCGATGAACTGGCGCGTGAGCATGAAGCACTTGGGCGAGATCTCGCCGTTCTCGTCGGAGGACAGACAGATATTTACAAACGGGATGTCCATCGCGCTCTTCTTCTTCTCGCAGCACCCCTGCAGCACCTCGTAGAAGAAGTTGAGCTCCACAGCCGACACCATCATCCCAAGCTTCTCCTTGTAGCTGAAAGGCGCGCCGTCCACTGTCCACAGGTCCGTGTAGACCAGCCCGAGGATCTGGAGGCCCGGGTAGATAAACTCGCTGGGCAGGCACTTCAGCACCGCGCCGTCGGGGAAGCACTCCTGGCCGACCTCCCACACGCCGTCGACCACCGCGCGCTGCCCGAACGGCGTGTCCTTGTGGTCGACCATCCGCCCGACGAGCAGTCCGATATGCTGCCGCCCGGTGCTGCGCCAGCGCGCGATCAGCGCCTCGACGCACTCCGTGTTGCTGAACTCCACGTAGTCCACCATCCGGAACACCTGCGGCACGAGCGTGACCGCGCGCTCCGTGCACTTCGAGCAGCGCACGTTCTTCGGGTGGTCATCGCACTCCCGGGTCTGGTAGTCGTGCTCGTCGGCGGTCTGGCTCTTCGCCTCGAGCGCCGCCTTGTACGAGCCGTAGCTCAGATACTTCACGCGCACGCCGTCGCTGCGGCTCTGGTCGAGCGGGTCGAGGCTCGCGCACTTCGGGCACACAGCCTCGGGCGGGTGCTCGCACGTCCTCTGCGCCTGGTGCACCTTGGGCGTCTGCATGTCGTAGCTCATGTAGATGACCTGCCGGTCGTGCAGGCTGCCGCGGTCCAGCGCCTCGGTCCGCTCGGCGTTCTGGAACAGCTTGAAGGTTTCCACCTTGAACGTCTCCTTCACCGCGCTGTCCAGCTCCTCGGCCCTCTCGATCTCCACCCTCAGCTGGGACACGGGCGTGCGCACTATCAGCTTCATAAGGGTCAAATTTCTGGCCGCTATAGATGCGCGGCTGTGCGTCCTGCGTTCTGAGCAGCGCGGGAATTTGCACCGACGGTGCATAGACCACTTCTGCAGTTAGTGTAATAGCGATACCAATATAAAACATCCGTACTACAAGGCAAGCGCCAAACGTTTATTCTTCGGGCATGGGATCTTCAATAAATTATAACGCAATTCCCAGCTCGAGCGGTTTATCATACCGCAGCTCGTTCCATTCATCTCCCGTTTCTGAATGCACGCAGCGTACGCATCCTTTCTGTCCGCGCGGCCTTGCTGTTCGAGCGCTTTTCTGGCTTCCGCCTCTTCCCCCTCGCAGATTTATTTTCTCGCGCGTCTGTGCTGTCCGCACTTAGGGAGCTTGCATTTGTGTCCCGACTGTCTTGGGCCGCATCTTCCAGGGCATCGGAGACAACAGCTGTCTGCAGCGTCGCTTCTGCAATGCGGTCTACTCCCGCGTAGTCGTTCTCGCGGCGCGGCGTGGCCGCATTTAGAGCCTGCTTCACCTGCCCAGGCTGCCTGTTGCTCTCTCTGAGCACGCCGGATGCTCTGGTCGCAACTAGCTGGGCGTAGTGCTGCTCGACCGCCGCGCGAGCCTTCCTGCAGGCCTCCGCGGTCGCTTCGATGCACTGGAGACTCGCATCGATCGCTTGCAGCGCGTTGCGGTGCATCAGGAAGCTTGAATACTCGGCCTTGGTGCATCTCTGCAGCATCCGCTCCTCGTCCGCCTGCTTGGTGCTGAGCCTTGCTTTAAGCGTGGTGTTCTCCCTGGCCAGCTTTGCATTATTACCGAGCATATGCATAAACAGCTCTAATCATAAAATGCAAAATCTGCATTTGAATAGATAAACTAAAACTGCTTGAATAAACTGATGCTGTGATAAATCTGCTGCCGGCATTTTTACCTGATTGAAAATTTTCCCCATGCACTGCGTTGCCTCTGTTATTGGCAGCCTGCTGGCGGTCCGCGCCGCCAACCCAGAGCTTGCTGCCTGGGTCGAGAGTCTGCACAACGCTGTGCGGCAGCCCACGTACAACAATGCCATGGAGGCCGCGTTTTTGGACGGTAAAGCGGATCTGCCGGAGCTCAAGGACATCCTCGATGCAGAACTGGGGCCGGAAGGCTCGTCGCGCCCCCTGCACCCCGTCGATATGCGCTTTACGCGGCATCTGGAGCAGTTCGACCTAGGAAAAATGATACAGGGAAGGCTGTATGAGCTGCCGTTTAGTTTGCGCGAACTCAAAAAAGACGCGGTGGAAGACGCCATTGAACAGGTGCTCGATGTTATGGCGCTCGACATCCAGTGCGTCGAGCTGGAGAAGAACGTGAGGCCCGTTGCGCAACGATTCTACCGCGAGATACAAGAGCGTTGGAACGCCCAGGTTGATGAGTATAGAAAAAGGGTAGCATTCGTTTGTGCGCGGGCGTGCCTGTCGCTCGCGCTGAGCACCGACATCTGCGGCTGCGCCACCATGGAGGCCTACGGCATAGCGTACGAGCACAAGTGCTTCGACCAATCGCGCTTCTGGGTGGACGGTGCGTTCTGCGAAAGGCTGCTCTGTGCCGAAGACGCGTTTTATGAGTTTGTCGGCGCCGTTGAGGTGCACATCGTGTTTTCCATCGCAAAGTTCTCTGCACTGATCAAGAGGCAGGAGGCCGCGGCCCCCAACGCAGCGGTATTTACGGGGCTGCGCGAGCAGTGGGGCGGCACGGCCACACTGGCAAACAAGCTTCTCTTTTCTATCTCCTCAACCATCAAACGCGCCTACCACCAGCGGGACAGTCTGCATGGTCTGTGGCCGAGCATGGACGAGAACTGGGAGAGGCAGATCGAGAAGTGGGTCGACGAGCACGGGCTGCTGCGCAAACACGCGGGTTCCGAGGAGAAGGTGAGGAGGTTTGTCGAGGCTGAGTGCGGGATGGAGGAGGTTCCCAGAAAAAAGATGAAGATATTCGAGCAGCTCTGACAGTAGCGGTATCGTGGATAGTTGCTCAGCGTACGAGGCTGGACTATAGCCTATTCGATTAAACTTGCTTTTTATTCTGTAGACAAAGCGATAGATCTGCGTCTATTTTAAAATTGATTAAAAGGCTCCCCAGCCAAGCTTAAAACCGTAAGCGCTTTCTTTACAACGCCACCGCCACGTCCACTTGGAATTTCTAGAAAACGCGCAAATTTTTTCTAGAAACTTTTGCGGATTTATTTTTAAACGCCCGCACCGCCATGGCGAGCGACTCGAAGGGGTTCTACAGGCTCCTCGGGCTCAGCCCCGGCGCGAGCGTCGACGAGGTCAAGAAGGCGTTCCGCAAGAAGCAGGTCGAGCTGCACCCGTCCGGCGCCGTGCGCCGGAAGCAGCGCGAGACGCCCGAGTACCAGGCGCTCTCCGACGCCGACAAGGCGAAGAAGGAGAAGGAGCTGGACGACCAGATCGCGACGGTCAATGCTGCGTTCAACGTGCTGAGCGTGCCCAACACCAAGCAGGACTACGACAATGGGACCGGCGAGTACGCCGAGATGCCCGAGGGCTTCGGCGGCTTCGGTGGTTTCGGCGGCTTTGGCGGTTTCGGCGATCTCTTTGGGTTCGGCGGCAGCCAGCGCTCCAAGAAGGGCGGCCATGCCTACAAGGTGAAGGACACGGAGGTCGCGATGCGGCTTACGTTCAACGAGTCCTTCGTGGGCAAGACTGCGAAGTACAAGATCAAGATCAACAAGATCTGCACGGGCTGCAAGGGTAAGGGTGCGATGGAGGTGTGCAAGTGCGGTAAGTGCGGCGGCAGCGGTGTTGTGTACATTCGCAGCCAGATCGGCGCGATGATTGCGCAGCAGCAGGCGGCCTGCCCCGACTGCAAGGGCGAGGGCGAGAAGCCCTCCGGCCCGGCGTGCAAGACGTGCAGCGGCGAGAAGGTCATGCCCAGCTACGAGATTTTCGAGGTGAAGCTGAAGCCCGGTGTCTGCGACGGGCACAAGGTCTCTTTTACGGGCCGCGGCAACCAGCTGCCCGACTGTGCCAACGGCAATCTTGTCTTTGTGGTCAGCGTGGGCGAGAAGCCCGGCTATGAGCGGGTCCAGGACAACCTGATTGCCCCTGTCGATGTGGACTGGCTCACTGTGCTCTCTGGCGGCCACGTGTACTTCGAGCACCTCGACGGGCGCAAGCTCTCTGTGAAGCTGAGCCCCTTCAAAGAGCTCGATGCGTCGATTTGCGTGCACGGCGAGGGCTTCCCCGGAAAGCACCGCCGGGGCGATCTCTACCTCAAGCCCCGGCTTGTCTCTACGCAGCACTGCGATCCGAAGCTGCTCAGCACAGTGATCAAGCCCGAGGTGGTGAAGCCGCAGGGCGAGTTCCTCAACAAGAGCTACAGCTTCGAGCGGCTGCCCGAGCAGATGGAGTCCGACAACGAGGAGGAGCAGCGGGGCTCCTACGGCTCGGCCGAGGATCTTTTCAGATCGTTCAGATTTATGTGATAGAGCATAGGAATAAATTTCTCATGTCCTTTTTATATCAGAGGTGTCTGTTATATTTTAAAGCATGGCAGTATATATTTTAAAGCATGGCAGTATCAGCTGATCGATGATACTATAAGATTGGTTTTGCGCATAATTTTACAATATACAGTATTTGTAAGCCTATTCATGGCGTTATAATACCACTTCCATAATACCACTTCCAATTTTCTTTCTTCTCTCTGATCAGCAGCAGAAGAAAGACAAATTTTTCGTACAGGCCCATGGAGACGCCTGTCAGCGACACGCTAATCGAGGAGGAGTACAAGATCTGGCGGAAAAACGTGCCGCACATCTACGATCTGATGTACACGCAGCCGCTGAAGTACCAGTCGCCGAGCGTCCAGTGGTTCCCGACCGCCGAGCGCGTCGAGAACCGCAGCACCGTGCAGAAGCTGCTGATGACGACCTTCACCGCCCAGACGGACAGGGAGCATCTCCTCGTCGCCGAGGCCTCCTTCCCCGACATGGTGGACGAGGACTCCCTCACCAACGCGAATATCAGCTTCAGATGCACGCAGTCCATCCCGCTCCCGTGCGACCTGAACCGCGCGCGCTACTCGCCGCTGGCGCCCAACATCATCGGCTGCCGCGCATCGGGCCCCGACGTGCTCGTCTACGACTACACGAAGCACAGCTCGGCCAACTCTGGGCTGGGCCCGGACGTGGTGCTCAGCGGCCACAGAGCGGGCGGCTTTGCGCTCGACTGGAGCCCGATCAACTTCGGGCAGCTGGCCACGGGCGGCGAGGACAACCTCGTCTGCCTGTTCGACATCAACAAGGGGCTCGTGTCCTCGTTCGAGACGCACACCAACGTTGTCAACGACCTCTCCTTCTCCCACTTCAACCCCCACCAGTTCTGCTCTGTCTCCGACGACAAGCGGCTCGTCATCCACGACACGCGCGAGGGCAAGACGGCAACGGTCGTGGAGGCCGCGCACCAGAAGTTCGTGGAGGCGTGCTCCTTCTCGCCCTTCAAGGCGGAGCTGCTGGTGACCGGCTCGCGCGACAACACGCTCAAGATCTGGGACACGCGCGCGCTCTCCGCGCCCGTCTATCTCCTCAGGGGGCACAGGGACGCGATCACGGCCATCAAATGGTCGCCGCACTACGAGAGCATCCTGGCCTCCGCGAGCCAGGACCGGCGCGTGATCGTGTGGGACCTGAACAGGGCGGGGACCGTCAGCGCCAACGAGAGCGAGGAGCTGCTGTTCATCCACGGCGGCCACACGGACGTGGTCGACGATCTGGACTGGAACTACGCCGAGCCGATGGAGATCGCGAGTGTATCCACCGACAAGTTCCTGCACATTTGGAAAATCCCGCTGGAGGAGTACATCTAGTCGGCTATGACTGTGCATTGGTGTTGGTCTGTAGATAGCTGTTTGTAGGTTTGGAGATAGAAATTTTAACTTTATATTGCCTTGAATAAATTTACTTGGTCTCGATCTATCGCTGCTTCACGCTAAGTGCCACTAGCAAATGGTCCGGTATCTGATTAATTTGCAGCCCCACCGGCACCCATGCTTAGAATGGCATCTTTGGACAGCTGGTAATGCGTCTGGTAGTACTCGCTCAGCTTCTGCTCTCCGCTGCTCTGCAGAGTCAGAATGTAGGCGCGCCCGTACTCGTGGGCCCATTTGACGAGCAGCCCGAGGCGGCAGAGGCTGAAGCCCAGCTCATCATCGCCGTCCTTGATGGCCTCGCTCAGGTTAAACAGGATGTACTCCTCGAAGGCGCTAAGATCGATCGACCGACCGTCGAGCACAGCGATGAACGCACCGAGGCTGGGATCGTTGAGGATGGCGATCAGGTCATCGGAGTAATCAACCTCCTTGGGCTCGGTGCTGCTGGCGACGCAGAAGAAGCTGTCCTCCTTCACCTCAGAGTCGACGGGCAGCATCTGGTACTCCAGCTTGGCCAGCTCCTTCTCCTCCCTGGGATCGCGCGCTGTCTTGCCGCGCAGCTCCTCGAGCCGCCGGCTGCGCTCCTCCTTCATGAAGCGGTGGAAGCTGCGCGCATCGATGTTGGGGTGCACCTCGGTCTCTGAGTCGGTCAGATCCTCCGGGTCTCTGTACTTGCCCGCGTTCCTGCCCATCTGGGCAAAAAATTTGGCGCTCTGCTGTCTGCACTGCTGCGTGTGTTTTATCTGCATCAGCAGCTTGCCGGGCCTATTAGAATTGATATTTTGGCATTTTTTGCATTATTCTGCAACTCCCTGTCACCTGTGCGCATATTGCAGGAATATCACTCTCCATAGTTCTGTAAGCGGCTCATGAATGAATCCAAGGTGTAATTTGTATACCATCAACTATTGTAAAGCAATTGGCATGTACCCTTCCCAGGCATTAAACACTTTCATATTTCACTTTCACTTAAGTGCTGATCGCACCGCCATTGTTTGCGAATGGATCTGCTACAAATCATAATAAACTCTGTTTACAAAAAGAGCAGCACCCAATAGCCTATGGCCCGAATAGAGAATCTCAAGCTGCTGCAGAGCTTCTTCGGTGAGCTGCTCGCCAGCTTCATCTTCGGCTTCACAGTATACAGCACAGTCCTCTCCACCAAATACGAGAAAGACCCCGCAAACCCGGTCATCGTGAATCTCGGCGTGGCGTTCAGCGGCATCGCGATTATCTACGCGTTCGCCGACCACACGATCTCGCACTTCAACCCCGCGATCACCCTGTCCGCGATGCTCACGCTGAAGCTCGACTTCATCAACGGCATCGGCTTCATCATCTCGCAGGTCATCGGCTTCATCCTCGCCGCGCTCTTCTGCGTGGTCGTGTTCCCCGGCACGTACATGGACATCATGGAGCAGCTCGTCGCCGGCCCCGGGGTCGACAGCGACGTCCCGCGCGTCTGCATTTTCTTCGCCGAGTTTATTTTCACGGCAATTCTCGTGTTCGTTGCGTTCGAAGTCGGAGTGAACGCGCGCCGAGACCCGAACCACTCGCTCTACCAGGACGAGGAGCTGCAGAACAGGACGATCGTGGCGCCGCTGACCATCGGGCTCACGCTCGGCTTCCTCTCGCTGCTCGGCGCCAAGAACTCGGGCGGTAGCTTCAACCCCGGGCTGGTGTTCGCGCCCAACATTTTGAGCAACAACTGGCCGTGGGCCTGGGAGCTCTACGTCGGCGAGTTCACAGGCGGTCTTGCAGGAGCGCTCGTGCAGGTCTGGCTGCTCTTCAAATAAAGTATTAACCTCAGTGCGTTGCGGGCGGTGCTTTATTGTCTATTGTCTATATTGAGATTGCATGCTTATCTGGAAATATTGTATGAATATGTGGAGATTGCATGCCTATGCGGAGATTGCATGAGCGATTTGAGTATCATGTGGTAGTTACGGCAGGTAAAACTAAGCAGCCCGTGGAAAAGCTGCATTTCCGGATGCTATCAGCTTCAAACACATCACAAGCACCGCAAATTTTGCCGATGGATGCGGAGAAGTACGACAGACAGATCCGGCTCTTCGGAAAGAGCACGCAGGAGCGGCTGTGCGGGCTGACGGTGCAGATTCTCGGGCACACATCGTTCATACCGTGCGAAATCGCGAAGAACGTAACGCTGCTGGGCGTGAAGAAGCTGGTGCTCGAAGAGGCGGTGCTCGCCAAGACGAAACGGATCGTACCGAGCGATCTGCAGGTGATCAACGAGCAGCTGGAGATCGAGCTGGCTGCGGCGCCGGTGGACAGCGATTTCCTGTTCGTGGTGGACGGCAAGGAGGAGCACCCGGGGCGCGAGCTCTACTCCGTATGCTCATCCTGCTTCCTGATCCAGAAGAATCGCGTGGAGCACGTATGCGACGCCGCTGGCATGCCGAGCCTGGGGGATGATGGGGAGCGGAGCGGCCTTGTCTCGGCTGGTATGGCGCGGCTCGCTGGCGACTGCCTCGCAGGTGCCCTTGCCGTGCAGGAGTTCGTTAAGATTATCGAGGGTCGCGAACCCGGCCTGGACTCCTACAGGGTAAGCATTTAAGTGTATGAGCGGGTATTTTAGAGGCCAGATTGCATTTGACAGCTTTTAATTCATATACTGCGCTTATCTGCGTATAAATGTACCGATCAAATATCAATAGGCTCTGTAGCACACTTACACTTATGCCTCGATAGCAGAGGAATAAATATTCGCACGCATTTTTTCATTTTATTGGCCACCGACTTGTACAAACACCTAACGGCCATCAGGGCTCGCTTCCTACTGCCCGTGCTCACTGGCGTATCTGGAAGCGCAAATTTTTGTCCTATGGCTGGCACGCTGCGCGACTGGCAGCGGCAGAGCTGCCTGGGCTTCCTGGAGGGCCTGACAGATCTCAAAGGCAAGATCGGCAGCCCGGAGGAGCTGAAGCGCCTGCTCGGCCGCCTACACACGGCCTTTCTCCGCATGAAGAGGGCCTTCGCCATTCCCGCTTTTAGTGTTGCAGAACCGCTTACGCCCGAAGCGGCAGGGGGCGATGGCCCTGCGGCCTACTACCGCTGCGGCGACTGGCAGTTTGCGACCCTAGACGGCGCGGTCCTTGGCTTTCTGGACGACGCCTTCCAGGAAATCGAGCCCTCGTTCGTGGGCAGGCGCGTGGAGGAGCTGCCGCTTCTATGCGCCATGTACGCAGACTACGCCACAAGGGCATGCGACTACTGCGGGGAGTACCTGCACGGGCCCACACTCGAGACACCCACCGGCCGCAACGAGGAGAGCGGCTACGTATCAGCTTTCCATCTGAAATGCAGGGACTAGTTGTTGCCATCTGTACTTTAAGCCTCGTACATTAGAGGTTTCAATATAGACTTGGAAAGATCGTTAGCAGTTTATTCACAACCTTATATGCGTATATCTGATACGCTGTTAAATTAAACTCATTCACAGCAACCAAAAGACTACCACAACTTTATTTATTCTTGTCTGCGGAGGCCTCGGACGATCCCCAGGCATAGGCCGGGACGAAGCTCTCGAAGAAGCCGCACTCGGCAAAGAGGTTGGGCAGCAGCCAGAGCCCCGGCGGGTGCGTGAAGCACGTGATCGCGAACACCACGGCCCTGACGACCGCAGCCACGAAGAGGAAGATGATGAAGCCGCCGAGCGGGTACTTCACGTACGACGCGAGGTTCTTGAGCCACCGCGGCCACATCTGGAACATCACGAAGAGCAGCGTGAGGAGCACGAGCAGCACGGCGATGAGGATGTTGGCGTGGCTCACGCGGTCCTTGACCCACATGTACGTGTCGGTGACCTGGACGGCGTTGCCCGCCTGGAAGTCCACGATGCCCGCCGCCCCGTTGCCGACGGCGCGCACCTTGACGAGCTTGTACGACTTGAGCAGCGCGGCGATGCCCTCCTTGACCTCGTCGGCGGAATAGCCCTGCTTGGAGAGTGCCTTGACGCAGTCGATTGCGGAGATCGTCTGCACTCTGCGCAGCGACCTGAATATCTTTTCGGTGGTCGGGAGCGCGCGCAGCGTCCTCTCCAGGAGCTTCAGCTGTTCATCACTCATAGTCATGGGCTGCAAAATCTTCCGCTTTGTATCAGCGAAAGGAGGAAGCGGTGCGAGGCGCAGCGGAAGAAAGTTTATGCAAATTCGTTTGTGCCTAAAGGCGTATGAAGGTTATTGAGCCTATCAGCTGTCTATAATCAGGATCATTAAATGATGATAAAGTGCTGATCGCGGGCATTCTATCAGACGCCATATGAGCAGCTGCTAACACTTTATCAGTACTTTGATGCGCCTCATCCCTCTCCATCACTCCATGCTTCGCCGCTCGCCCCTTTTCAAGCTCCGCAAAAATTGTGCGCCCATGGTCGACTACGACGCATACTTCAAGCCGGCGCGCGACGACTCGGAGCTGAGCTACTACGATGAGGTGGACATCACTGATTTCAAGTACTACCCCGATGCGCAGGCGTTCACGTATCCGTGCCCGTGCGGCGATCTGTTTATTATCTCGCTCAGAGATCTGGAGAACGGCGAGACGATCGCCACGTGTCCGTCCTGCTCGCTGATCGTACTGGTGGTCTACGAGCAGAAGGACATTGCAGCGCGCGTAGCGGAGTCGCAGTCGTAGATCTAAAGCTTTGTGAACGGCGATAATGTGCAATGGTTAAAGCACCCACCACTAGGTACCAAAGACTGTGCATAGCAGCCGCAGCGGTGGGCGCTTCAATGCGTAGCCGCCACAATGAATGAATTTTAGATGAGCTGTTTTATTTATAATAGCATTAGCAGAGCATCAGCATAGCGTTATCTTGCAAAATTATTATTGAACCGTTTATTTACTGATTGCTGTCGTAGGTAATCTCACGACAAGCACCGCCAATGCACTATGCATTTATCCTGATGCAATTCATTCTGGTAGTATCACTCTCTCCTCAATCCTCTACGATGCCAAAATCCTCCGGATCAAGCCCGAACTGCTCGAGGCTGTAGTGCTTGTACAGAGCATCGAGCGGCAGCTCAAACTCTTTATGCAAAACTGCGCTGCATTCTAAGATCGCATCCCTGTACTTCTCAGTAAGCTCATCCAGATCGTGCTGCTCCATAAACTGCCCCAGCATGCGCAGCTTCCGGTACTCGTCCTTGAGCTTGAACAGCGGGTCCTTGAACTGGTCCGAGTAGCGCCGCCGCTTGGCGGTGGGTGCCGCCGTTTCCTTTGCAGAGTAGAACTTCCTGCCATCCACCTCCACGACATCGTAGCCCGCGGGATCCTCCACCTCTGTGACGTACATGGGCTGGTATTTTTATTTCTATGAATCGCAGCCGCAGCGTGTAGCGATCAATAATCAATGCAGCGTGGAAATGACAACAGAGCGCCAATTTTGATCCAAGTAAATCATCAGTGTTAACTTTTTAGCTTTTATAAGCACCTCATATAAACCTATTTGATCAGCCCATCATGGCATGTATTCCAGCACGCCGTTTGCCTGTTCCACTATGCCCTTGTCGATCAACGACTCAATGGCATCGGCAACGGCCTCGGCCGACACGCGCTGCAGAATGAGCGACGCCGCCTCCCGCTGCAGACAGTCAACCGCGACCGACTTGCGGGCCTTCACGATCCGCGCAAGCAGCGCCTGGATGTGGCTCGCCACGCAGTAGTAGTTCCCTTTGTCTGCCCGCTCTTTGAGTGCGCTGATGTCGATGGGCGGCATGCCGTTGCCGCTGCCGCTGAGGCTGAAGCCGCCAGTGCTGCTCTGCACAAGGCCCACAGACACGAGAGTCTCCAGGATGCCTGCCACCACGCCGTTCTTCATCTGCAGCATCCTGCCCAGCTCGTCCACCGTCCTGCTCTGCCGCAGCGCATCCAGCACCGCATATTGCAATAGACTGGCAGTTACGACTCGCCCGCCGATCTGCACCGTCACCTTGGAAAACTCGTGGACAATCCGGATGCCCTTGCCGGCCATGCGGTGCTGCCCATCGACGACCGCGCCGCCGTTGTGCCGGGCGACCGCCTCCAGCAGCTGCTCAGGCGCCCGCAGCTCCTGCACTTCGAGCTCGAAGCCCCAAAATGCGCCGTTCAGCAGCGTAAGCAGCCGCGGCGCTTCTTTTCCCTGCGCACCGCCGTTGTGCGACTCTTTGCCATTGTGCGCCTCTTTGCCATTGTGCGCCTCTTTGCCGTGGTGTATCTTGTTGCCGAGCATATCCTGCACCATCTTCCATAGCTTGTCCTCCTCGCCGACGCGCAGGCTGCGCAGCACCGCAAGCTCGCGGCCCAGGCAGCTCTTCCGCGCCAGCAACCGCATCCGCAGACTCACCTGGTACACATTCATCAGCTCGCCCTTGTCGGCCACCAGCTCGTGCATGAGCTTGAGCCGCTCGATCTCCGCATCCTCGATCAGGCGCTGGTGCGCCGCACCGCAGGCGGTCACATCGTCGCCGCACACGACCATCCCGTCGATCGCCGCGCAGAACCGCTCGATGAAGCACGGCTTCACCCGCTGCAGCGCGAACTTCACCACCGACACCAGAATCTCGCGGAAATCGCTGTGCACCAGCGCGTTCATCGCGAGCGCGGCGCCGAAGCGGATGGCCTTCCCCTCGCTCTTGCCGAAGGCTGCGCCGTCGAACAGCATGCTGCACGGCACGACGGCACACTCGGCGCTGCTCTCCATGCCGTCGCTGTACGCCTCCGCGCTGGCCTTCCGGCTGCAGTCCTCGGCGCGCATCAGATCGAGCGCAGCAAAGAGCCGGTGGATGCTGTCGGTGTCGCCGCACAGCAGCCGGCTGCACCGGTTCACGGCCTCGATGGCGAACAGCGCGTAGCCCTTCTTGACCACCGAGTAGCCCTTCTCCAGCACGCCGAGCTGCTTCGCGATGCGGCTGTAGCGGTTTGTGCAGGCATCGTCCTCGGTCTGCATCAGGTAGTCCCCGAGCCGCTTGTTGCTCTTGTTCAGCAGCGGCGCAACCACGAGCATAATGTCGCCGGCGCTCTCGATCGGGGCCGCGCCGGCCTGCGCAAGGGCGTCGGCGCCGAAGCACCCGCCGCTCAGCAGCGCACCGAACTCGCTGTTCTCGCCGAAGCCGCGCAGCAGGAAATCCCGGATCCGCTCGGCCATCGTCTCCGCGTTGGACAGCAGGCAGCTCGAAAGGATCTTCTCGTACTTGTCCACGCTCTCCGTCAGGAAATACTCGTTCGCGCGCTCGCGCTCGCACATCGCCACGCGGTGGAACAGCCGCGCGTACTCCTCGACGTCCTCGATCTCGTATATCAGCTGGTACTTCTTCTCCAGCTTGCCGAGCGCCAGCTTCTCGTACTTCTCCTTGTAGTACAGCATCGGCGTGAACGTGTCGGGCACGATGCGCGAGAACGACTCGAGGATCACCCGCCGCACCAGCACGTGCCGCTTCGTCGCGGCCTGCGCGTCGCCGCAGCTGTCCTCGGTCCGCCCGTACTCGTAGACGTCGTCGAAGAACGTCACGGGCATGTTCTGGATCACGCTCCGCTCCCACAGCAGATAGCCAAACTCGTCCACGCGGCGCCCGCGCACGCACTCGTTCAGGAAGCTGCTCAGCCGGTTGATCGCAACCACCATGCGCGAGTACTCCTCGAAGCCCGCGGCGTACGCCGCCACGTAGTCCGCAGCGGCCTCGATGCGCAGCCGGTGCTCGCGGCAGCGGTTGTACATGAAGTCCCCGATCTTCCAGTACAGCTTGTCCTCGTACGGGACCACGGACGTGCAGACGCGGTAGATCGTGCTGTACACCTCGGAGGCGTTGCACGAGCCCGTGCTGGACAGCTCGAAGAACTCCTTGTAGAGCCGGGCCCAGAGCATGCTGAACTCCGCATCGTTGAGCGGCTTTCTCCCGATCTCCATTTATTTACGAGTGGCGGAATGTTTTAACCCTTTGTTTATTTTGTTTATGCGCTCGGGTCTGCTATGCGGTTGGCGCTGGCTGCTCCCTGTGTCGATTTTCGCGATGGATGTAGCTTTAAAATTTGTTGGTGCCAGTGCACAGGTGATATGCATTAATTGCGGCTCGTTTTATTCAACTAGTTTACACTGGTAAATCATACAAGTATCGATATTTGTGCCTTGTTATTATAAATACAACGAGATAGCAATGAACTAAAGTACTAAAAGTGTCCATCTGGGCCTCTAAAATCCTGTGCTAAGCAGCTTTTAATCAATGCGAATACCAGCCGCGCGTGCCGAGTTTATCGGCCCAGATAGCCACGGACCATTAAATCGCTGGACCCGGTGCCTTAGAAAGTGCCTTCGCCAGAGAGATCTAGCGCCTCTAGCCTAAGGAGCTCTGCAGCACATTTGGCGAGCTGGGTGTGCAAAGACTGGACGAAGGCCTCTTCGCCCAGATGAGGAGCGGCAGAGTACCGCTCGATATTCTCTTGCACGGCTATTAGATCTGTACTCAGCGGAACCGCGGTAGGCGAAAAGTCGCGCCACGCCAAATTCTCCAGCACCACAAATAAATTACTGCACACGCTATAGTGGTGCGTGTAGCGCTTGTGCAGGCTGGCGTAAATGCCGAGCAGGTGCTTAGTGCACCCGTGGGTGTGTATAATCCCCTGAATATGCGCGTCTAGTTGCTCAAGAGGAAAATCAGGCTCTTGGGAGTGTTGAATTATGCAAGCCATCGACTTGTGCAGCATCGTATTGATCCGCCGCTCTATCTGGCTGAACTGCCGACGGAGCGTGCACATGGGATCCGAGTCGGCGGCGGTTGGACGCGATTCGATGCTATCAAGCTCCGCAGCGGGCCCGGCTGGTGGGCCATTGGGGTTCGGCGTCTGGAAACAGGCAACGCACGCATCTATAGCATTCGAGTACGCGAGTACCTGTCTGAAGAGCTCGCCGAAGTGAAACTGGTCCGACTCGCACATGTCTTTATTGCGGAGTGAAGCGTAATGCATTGAGCTTTGCAGATTTTCGGAAGCGATTGATACCGCGTTGTTGCAGAGCTCTGGGTTCTCTTTGCACTCGAAATCTTGGGCAACCACTTTGAAGGCTTCGAACTTGCAGTGGTGCCAGGCCAGCTGCGCAGCATGGTCGCAGGCGTGCTCCAGCAAATTCCTGATCTTGCTCTTGATGGCCCCGTGCCACGTGAGATGCTGAGCCCCGTCTAGGTCGTGCGCAGACGCCGCGCGAGATATCCCCAGCAGCGCAGCTAGCACGAGCATCTGGTTCCAGAATGATCTAGCCTTCATACGGTAAAAATTTTGCCTAATTTTTGTAAAGCCGTTGCTGTTATAGCGACTCATCGAGTAGCGCGGCGCGAGTAAGCTTTCCAGCGCCTGCGAGCTGCTCTTTGCAATCTGCAAAAATACATCCAAGACGGGGCTCGAACCCGCAATCTTAGCCTCCGGAGGGCTACGCCTTACCATTAGGCCACTTGGACTATATAAAAATATAACACGATCCGGTACTTGTATGATACTAGTTAATAATAGATAGGGCAGCAGAAGCACATGTGTTAATACAGCAGCAATGCGATGCAACCGTTTGATGGTGTGGCGCGCTCAAGGACCGTGTGGGGCTGGCACGCTTCACTCTATCGACGGCAGTCACCCAGCTCACCGAAGAGCGCCGTGATCGCATCGGCACTACAAAACTGCAGGCCACTGTGCACATGCTGCGTCCATGGCCCAACGAGAAATTTTTAGCATTCGGGCCGCCATCTCTGGCCCATCACCATGCTCAGACCAGCCAGAGCGCTCTTCCTCCTGAGCTCGCTCTGCACGCTGTACATAGCGCTGCTGGAGCGCAGGCTGTTCCGGCTGCTGGACGATATCGTCGATGCAAGGCGCAGAGTCGAGTGCGGCCAGCTGCTGGGCATTCTGCGGCACGACATCGTGCTGGTGATAGAGAAGGACTGCAACTACGGCATATTCAACAGCCTCATCCCGCGCGGCGGCCAGTGGGCCGGCAGGCCTGTCGGCGTCCGTGCACAGCCGTATTCGTACCGGAGATCTGGCGCCGGGCGCGCCAAAATCATCAGACCCTTCACCGACAGGAAGATGCAGCATTATATCCTGTCGCCGCGCATCGTGCCGGTGGATGGCTGCAAGTGCCGCTACCTTAACTTCATGCCCGGGGATTACCTCGACCGGAGCGTCCTCGCCACGTTCCAGCAGGCGCACAATAAGCTGTGCGGGCTGGGCCTCTGCAAGGTTTCGTACGGCGGGATGCAGCTGTCCCGGCGGTGCCGTACAAAGTACGAGGAGCACACGTTCAGGATAGAGGAGATCGGAAGCATCTACTACACGAGCTACCACGAGCGCAACGCACTGATGGAGAAGGTGGGCACAGCACTCAAGAAACTAACTGCACTGGATAAGAACTCTATTTCGCGGCTAGAGTTCAGCACCGCCGCCACGAACGAGCTCCTGGGCATCCTCATTAGATGCGGCATCCTGCGCTCGCCCGTGTCTCTCCGGGCGTACCCCGATCTGGGGCCCTTGCTCTTCCCCTTCAGGTTCTTTGGCTCGGGCAGCGATGCCTGGACCTCGGTGAATCTCCTGAGCATCGGCTTTGATCTCCGCGGCGTGCTTGACAGCGAACTGAGCTTTCTGTTCGACAAGGAGGCCGTTGCGCAGCTATGCGTTGACGAGGGCGTATACGTGGCCCACTGTGTCTACTGAAGCCCCTGCATGCTGCTATCCGTACTGGGCTCTGTGTTGAATTTGCTTCTTCATTCCGGCAACGTTAAATTAGTTGAAGTGAGCTGCATCTGCCTAGAAATGAATCGGTGCCGGTCAGAAGATGTTTAGTGTTCTTGCTTAATGCCTCGGGTGTAGCGTTTATATTTGTAGAGTCTCTTCCGCATGGGTCCCTTCGTACTATTTAACGCTACAGTTAGGAAACCAGCGCAACTGCACAATTATGATTTAAAGGTAAACATGAGCCAATACGCTACTCATTTATAAAATACCGCAGCCGGCTACGCTTTAAAACCGTCCACTTGTTCATTCTACTTTATTTATCAAAAAATTCATTCAACAACTCGTTCTCGTAGTCGTCGGCGAGCGCAGTCCTTCTGTAGTCGTCTATGATGTACGGCGCCAGGTCCACGAGCCTCCTCGCGTATATGCATTCGAGGACCCACTGGCTGGACACGTTGAGCGTCTGGAAGTACTCGGCCTTGCGCGCGTCCTCGACCACAAAGTCGGGCTGGACGCAGCCCGGCGCCTGGAGCGCCCCCGCGAACAGCAGCAGCGCCGTAAACTGCTCGGACGCGCGGAACGTCCGGCCCTCGAAGATGCGCAGCCGCAGAATCTCCGCAGTGGCGACGTGCGGCTTCTGCCGGAAGTACCGCCGATGGACCCTCTTCAGCAGCCTGAGCAGAAGGCTGAGCTCTCTGTCCTCGCTGCGCACCGGGCGCGGCGCAGTATCGATGGCGCTCGCGTCAGCCGACGCAACAGCCTCGCCGCGCTCGCGCCGCAGCTCCCGCGGGTCGTTTATGTCGCCGCAGCTGTAGTGCCAGAAGGGCCGCACGGCGATCAGATTGGGCACGTAGCCCCACACGTCGAGCCGGTCGTCCAGCACCACCACGTTGCTCGAGATCGGCGTGATCCGCGCGATCGACTTCGTCAGCTCGGCGAAGTTCTCGCAGCGCGTGACCACGCGGCCGCGGAATATCCGGCCACGCGGGTCGATCTGTCGGCAGATCTCCTCCGCGTACTGCCGCGCGCCGAGCGTGTACACGTGGATCTCAAAGAGCCGCCGCGCCCGGGCGAGGAAACCCCGCAGCCCCGGCCGGTACTTCACGTGGAAGTCCATCCCGTCGATCGTGAAGCTGGCATCGCCGTCGCCGCTGCCCGTCGTGGTGTGCAGCACGGTCTGGTCGAGATCGAGCAGCAGAATGAGCTTCTTCCTCCGGTCCAGCCGCGCGTTCCTGGCCAGCTGCCTTCTGTACGCCTCGGCCCCCGTCTGCTGCACGGCATCGGTGGTGTGCAGCACCGGCGCAAGCACCTCTGCGGCCTTCAGCACCTCGCCGCAGATGGCACACAGATCGCCCATCCGCAGGCTGTGGCTGCACTCCCCGGCTGCTGCGCGCGCCCTCTGTCTGCTCCCCCTGCGCTCGTAGCCACTTCCGGCCGCCTCATTGGCTGTCGCGCCGCGCATCTTCTCCTCGCTGGCATCGGCGTCCTCAAACCCGCCTCCGTTCACCAGCCCCACTGCTTCCGCTGTCTGAGAGGGCGTGTTTACGTCATCCCCGGCACCCGCCTCCGGTATCTCCTCCAGCACCGCGGGATCGCAAGCGAACCCCTTGCCGTCACCGCCCTCCGCATTCTCATCCATCGGGGCTCAATATTTCCCATTTATTAGCTGCGCAGAGCGCCGCATTCTAGACCGCGCTGGCCGGCAGCGGATCAACGGAAGAGCCGGCGCCCAGAAGGCCCATATGCCTATGGCTAAAAGCGCCGCCAGTGAGCTAAGAGGTGGTGCAGATGGATTAAGCCAGCGCGCATTGCACTTCAAGGGACTGGTACTATTAGTTGTTACAGCCACCCAGGGTATAGGCCCAACCGAAGTGCCATTGGCATTTCTCGCAAATTAAAACTCATCTCCTTCCGCCGCGAGCAACCGCCTCAACCTGTGGGGTTGGCAAACGCCTGTCTGCAACAGAACATAAAATCCCCTAACTGCTGCTCCATAGACGCTCATTCGAAACAAAATTTACTCGCGGTTCGCTTCGCACGCGGCATCGGCCAATGCAGCTGCCCGGCTATACGAAGGGCCGCATCATAAAAGTATCTGACAACCACGTATGGCTGTCATTGGTGCAGCATGCCCACAAGCGCCCACACGAATGCGCACAACAGGCCGGTGCGCTATCCGAGGTCCAGCGACCCCACCAGCTTGGTGAAAAACTCGCTCACGACCGTCTCGGCCATCGTCTCGCGCCCGTTCGTGAAGAAGCCGAGGTGCCCGCCCTTGAGCATCACGATGCCGAGATTGGGGTTCGCAAGGCAGGTCTCGAACGGAATGACCGTGTGCGGGATCACCGGGTCGTCGATCGTGTTGATGAACAGCATCGGCGTGCTGATTTTGTGCAGGTACGTGATGCAGCTGTTCTCGCGGTAGAAGTCGTCGAGCTCCTCGGTCTGGTAGATCTGCAGGAGCGCGCGGTCGATGTCCTCGAGGAAGCGGCAGTGCGAGAGGTTGAGCGGCTTCTGCATCGAGCGCCGGAGATAGCGCTTGTAGTTGCGGGACATCGAGTAGTTGATGAAGCGCGCGTAGAGGCTCGTGCTGCCGTAGTACTGCTTCAGGTAGTTGAAGTCGAACGGGCAGCAGACCGACACGCCCATGATCACGCGCTCGTGCGAGTACTCGCCGAGGAACTTGGCCACCCAGTTGGACCCCATCGAAAAGCCGACCAGCGAGACGTAGCCCGGGTAGTTCGCGAGGATGTGCTCGACCGTGGCCTTGATGTCGGAGGTGAGCCCGATGTGGCTGAAGAGGTTCGAGCGCGGCGGGATCAGCGCGCCGCGCGCGTTGTAGCAGAACACGCGGCAGTTCTTCTTCAGAAACACGTTGGCCATTCCCTTGATGTACGTGCTGCGCGACGTCCCGTTCAGCCCGTGGATGAGCAGGACGTTGTGCCGTATGGGCGGCGCGCAGGCCCGCGCCTCCGGCGGCTTCTCTGCCGCGGCGCCCGTGGACAGCGGCGCCCCCTTCGTCAGGCGGACCTGCACGAGCGCCGCGTGGTCGGCCGCGTGCGCGCCGCCTGCGGGCCCGGCATCCTGCGCCATCTCGTAGATGTCGATGTACACGTCGGCGTCGCTGCTGACCGCGAGTATGACGCTCGCGTGCTTCGCGCCCCGCACAATGCGGATCCGCCGGAACAGCTGGTACACAGACTGCACGAACCCGAAGGGCAGCAGGTAGTGCGGATACACCCGCTTGAAGCCCATCGCCCGTATCACGGGATGCTTGGAAAACGTCTTGGGCACGTACACATGCCGTCTGTAGTAGAAAAACGTATGCATCATCAGCAGGAACACGAAGATGTAGACCATCGGGGCTCCTCTCGCAAAAATTTGTTTCCTGCGTGCGACTGCCCGTCAGAGTGAAACACGCCAGCACTTGCGTGGCCGCTGGGGCCTCTGACACGCTTCTGGCGCGGAAGCTAGCCATTGCCAGCGCTCTGCAGTGGAGAGTGCGAGCATAAGCTGCCGATGTGGAATAGAAATCCGCGCATGTCCCCGAATATGGATCTCCTCGTCGCTGCCAGGCCGCGGTATTCAGTTCCAGCAGCGATAGTCTGTGTTTAAGGGGCGGCCCTCAAGGAGAGCACAGCAAGCGTTATGATTTGCTATCAGAGTTACACGACTGTGCCCAGGCTTTCTTATACAAACACTGTACCAACAGCTCTGCATGCGCATACTCGTATAACACCGTAAAGTGCCCGCGGGTGTTCTAGCAGCATCAGCAAATTTCAAACCTGAAAACAGCCTGCCGATGCTGCGCAGCCAAACTTTTAGCGGCGTTCTTGCGGCACTGCTGTGCAGTCTCGCGTGCGCCGCCGCATCAGCCAATGGTTGCACACCAGGCAACAGAAGCAGTACTGTGAACAGTTTCCCGTCTTTGAACAGGATATACACGCACAATTTCACGAGATTCACGCAGGCCAAGAAAAGCATGTACCGGCAATGCATTGCAATGAACGCCAGCCTCCCTGCCGAGCATCGGATGATGGAGCTTAGCAGCCTTGCTGAGCGTGATGCGCGTCCGCGCACTTTCATGTGTGCGTTCATTCAGCTGGTGTTGCTCGCGCACGAAGATCCATTTGGTGCCGTCGACAGCCTGGTGCGCAAGCACGGATGCGTGGCGCTGGAGGTGCTGAACGCGTGCTTTGCTGGCGCGGACTCGCTTCCGCTCGGAAAGATCAATACCAGTAACTGGCTCGACATTCCCGCACGCTCGCAAGAAAGGCTAGAAAGCAATATTGCGGGTGCGTACAAAAATCTGCAGAATTACCTGTATTGCGGGCTTAAATCGGCCATCGATAAAGATCCGGGTGTGTTCATCGAGAGCGTGATGCACAGGTACAGCCCCGACGAGATTCTCTTTTACATTCTCCGAAAGGCTAATGGGGACTGCCCCGCCCTGCAATCATTATACGGGCAGGTGCTGGAGCATCTGATTTGCAGGGACAACCTCAGCGAGGGACGCCAGCTCTATGCAAACAGATTTATGGCTGTGGTACTCGGCCAGTACACGCTCTTGGAAAGGATTGACCCCCTGAAGCGTCTTGAGGATATCACGATCGAGAACATTGCTGGCATAACACACTCGCGCTTCTTTGACGCTTTCGCCGACAGATATTTCTGCGCATCCGTCAATAGAAAGGTTATCGACTACATTGAAACCAGCGACAGTGAGAACATCAGCCCCTATTTTGTTGCCAACTTCCTTTATAGGTGCGTTACATTCTTCGAAATGACAGCGCAGGAGCTGAATTTTGTGGTGGAGCAGTATCTTAGTAAACAGGCCGAGAAGCGGCTTGGTGCCATCTACAAGGACGAAAGTCTTTTAGTTGCGCTGTTTTGCAGCGCTTTGCTCAGATTGCTAAATCAAATGTGCAGCCATGCCCCCGCCCAGCCGCACTTAGCAGACTGTACTCATACGTTTATCCATCAACTTTCATTTCAGAGCTGCATCAATGCCCTAAATCTGGCCGAGGAAAGAGGTAACCAAGCGTTGTTGACGTACATAGCCGAGCACAGGCAGCTCATTTATGCGGCTTGGAAGGTCTGTTCTGAAATGCATGATTGAGAAGCCGGGATGGGCCAGAGCGGAAGCACGGTCTGCAGTAAATTTATTGGAAGATTAATTCTAAGGCGTGCTCCTTAAAATAACCTCATTGGCTAGCGTGAATGCCAGGGCGCTAGCCTTATGCTTATACTTTCATGCATGGATTAGCCCTAGCTTTGTGAACGCTATCTTGCGGCTGATAAGGTAGCCGTCCTGACACCTGGCGCGTATCCTCGAGATGCTCTCAAGCATCTTCTTGAGCACGATCGTCTGGCTTTAGCCATGAGCAAGAGTGTAAAGTTCGATTTTTAGAGAGGGAATATCTAGAACTTCGTGATAGTTCGTCCTATAGTGTGCCAATAGAGTGGTCCACTAGGAGTAGATTATTGAGGGATATTTGCGTTTTTGTTATTCCGTTTGACCAGTGCAGGCCTGAGCTATGCTCGTCGGCTCCACCCTCGCTCTCCGCGCTGATCCTGCCTCTGCCCCGTCGTCTGGCGCAGCTCCGCGGCGATATTCGAGAGAGATGCTCTCCAGCGTCTTCTTGAGCACTATCATCTGGGTGGATAACGCCTCGACAGGCTCGGGAATCCCGATGTCTCGTACGTAGCGTTTGTGTGTTTCGTAACCACCCCGTCCCATGTAATGACGTACGGTATGATGCGCGTCTTGGACTTGTACTCCTGGCCTAGCTTGTTAGCTAGGACGTCGTACCTGTGCTCCTTCTCAGCCTCCACGTTGACTAGCCGGTCCTGACTTGTGATCCCCACCTCCACTAGGATGATTTCGCGGCACATCTTGTCGTATATCAAGATAACAGGCTTGTTAGCCTGGATCTTGATGCCCGTCGACACCCACGTGTCGACCCTGATCTCAGCGTTCTCGTTCGACACGAGCTCCTGGACCGAATGGCTGTGCATGCGTGGGAATGCCTTGATCCAGAACTTCGTGCAATACCACAGATGGAGACAGCGAACTGCTTCGTTGTGGCGGCGCATGTAGTCGTGGTAATGCATTTGCTTGCATTGTGTGGCCAAGTGGACGACCGTCTTGGAGCGGCTCTGGCAGTGCGCGCACATTCCGGTCTCACCATCGAACATGTTGCGATTTTGTAGGCGACAGTACCGCGCCTCGTCCTGCAGGCGGATGTTCCCGCGCTTGAGCCAGATGGACGAGTCGGGAACCAAGGCCTGCTCATTCGTACGTGCGTTGTACAGGTTTGCGTGGCGGTTTACTTTTCTATCTCGCTGCACGGTAGCACTGCCTGAGCGGCTAAGAGCGACTTTCCATCGACGCCATTGCGAAGCCCGTATTTCATCTGCAGATAGGCCGCGATAGACCCTAGGTGCGCATGGCACTCGGCTTCGACCTTGAGAATTGCTGCGCACCGTGTGGAGATCGGCGCTTTGGCCGTTAGGTAGACACTCAACTGGAGCAGTGCTTGCTCGCTGCGCATTTCGATGTTGTGTAGCCCCCTGCTACGCCCTGTGCGGGCGGGTAGCGGCGCTCGAGGCAAGCTGGTTGCAAGTGGATCCCGCGGCCAGAGAGGATACGTCGCACACCAGAGTCAAGCTTGACATAGTCCTTGGGTTCTAACCGGAGGAGGCACACGTACAGTTCGTTCAACAATTGTTCAAGTGTTGGTCAACCAAAAATATTGCTACGTTATAGCTGTGCATATCGCATGACCTGCGGCCATTTACTTGTCTATATCGCGGAGGTCTCTGTGCCTGTACCAATGCAGCCGCGTCTCGTTGCACGCGCTGCACGCCGAGATCCCGACTTCAAACTTGAACATTTGTTGAACAAAATCTTCAAAATTTTTATAGGGCGTGTTGCCTCCTTTGGCGCAAATTACCTTTTTTAGCCGGCGGCGCATACTGCGATATAGTTCGCGTATCAGCTCAACGATAACCCGCATTAGTTCTCTTGTGTCTGCTGACTTGTTGGTAGGGCCTTCATAGCGCCACTTCACATCGGCCCAGACGTTTACAATCAGATTCAGGTCAGCAAGTAGCTTGGCCAGGGCAGCACTTGTATGACAGCCGCATCGATGTACCTCCGCGCCCGCGCCGACGTGCGCTTCGGGTCGTTGTCCTGCTGGAGGAAGATCTCGTCCAGCTCCAACCCGTATCTGCGCCGCGTCGCGTCGAGCCCGACCCGCAGGGTGTCGATGAACACCGCGGCGGTCATCGTCGTGGGTATAACCACCAGCTCCCCGACGCCCCGCGACGTGATGGCGCCCCACACCATCACCGACCCGCCGCCGAAGGGCACCGCCTGCTGGAAATGCTCGAAGCGGGAGGGCGCGCCGGGCAGGCGCCACATGGTTCTCGGCCCGTCGGGCCCGTGCACGTTGAACTTGCACTCGTCACTGAATACGACGGCCTCCCAGAAGCGCTCGGGCGCCCCGAGCATCCCTCGCGCAAAACGCAGGCGCTGGATCTTGTGCGTGCGCGTGAGGCGCGGCTTGAGAGGCCGCCTGCGGCACACGAGGCTGTTCGCGCGCAACACCAGCCTCACTGTCTCGAGCGACAGCTGCACGCCGGTGTGCAAGTAGACGTGGTCCCGGACATTTCTCGCAGAGAATACTCCGGGCACGTTCACAGCGCAAACGACCACATGCTCGATGTGCTTAGTAACGAGCCGAGGTCGCCTACCGCGCTAGCCTGCGCGCCCACGCCGCATGTCGGCCGTTACTCTACGCACTGACGACAGAGAAAACCGGTCTCGCGCGCGATACTGCGCAGCGAGAGACCGCGAGAGTACCGGTCACGGACGTCCCTCTCCGAGCATTATTAATGCGTCTCATGGAATCGGTTGCACGTCTGTATTTATAGCTTACGGTTGCAAAATTTTGCAGGGTCCAAACTGAGCAAGTGCTCCAAAAAGTATACAAATGCGAGTGCCATTTTGGCAACCACCAGCGCGTGTGGTGGGGAACGACGGGCGTCACTATAGCTGGTCACTCTGCAAACTTTAAAGCGCCGCCACCATAGCTCGGAAGACAGCATATGAAGCGACAACCGACCCCCTGTGAAAAATTTACTACACTTGCACACTTTTTTGGAGCACTGTATGGCTGAAAAATTTTGGGCGGGAAATTAACGCAAGCACCGGAGCCAGGAACACACTGCAAATGCATTAATAAACACCACCAAGGTATTAATTTAACTAATTCATGACATGCTGTCTTTAGATACTCTCTTTTCTGCATAAATCTAAGTAGATAAAGCCATATCAGGCTCCGGGTCCTGGAGCGGACTGGCGTCTGGGCCTTCACCGCAGCCCGGTTTCCTTCAATGGTGTTTGTATGTACACCAGTTACTAGATCTATAGAGAAAAAGCTGCGGTTCACGGTTTTGTTAGCAGCGAATAGCTCTGCAGCTCTTCCTAGACCTGCAGAAGGCCTTCGATCTAGTCCCCCACGATCTCCTCGTAGCCAAACTAAAGAAGGCCGGGCTGGGGGTAAAACTCGTGAGCTTGATTCAAAACTTATACCGCCGCACAGAAGTTAAGGTGAGGATCGGGTGCGGACTCTCAGAGGCCTTCCCCTATGCCCGCGGCGTGCGACAAGGGTGCCCACTCTCACCGCTGCTGTTCGATCTATTCATAAACGACCTCCTCGACGGCCTAAGCCCAGTCGGTGTGCCTGGCCTCATGTGGGGCTTGAGCGGTCTCTGCTTCGCGGATGACACCTTGGTCCTGGCTAGGAGCACGGAAGACGCGCAGGACAAAATGGACAGGGTTGAGAGGTGGATGGTGAGGAACGGGATGCGCATCAACGTACAGAAATGCGGGGTCATGGCTATCGGGATGCCGGAGGCTGGCCCGGTATTCTACCAGGGCGCACTTGTGCCGAGGGTCAGCAAGTACGTCTACCTGGGCGTAGAACTGAACGACAGGCTGGACCCTATGGAAATAGCCCAACACAAACTCAAAAAAGCTGGAACGCCCTCTGCAGCATGAAGAACATCCTGTGAAATTAGGAGATCGCGCTAAGTTTGCGGCGGCAGCTTGTATCATAGATGCTCATCCCCTGGGCTCAGTTTGGCGTCGCGCTGTATGCGCACAACTATGCGTGCCTCGCCGGGCTACGCAAGATCTACAACCGTGCAATAGCGATGATCGCTGGGAAACCAAACGTATGCACAGCAAGAGCCCTCGACGAGCTGAAGCTCCCGTCGATCCACGAAGCTGCCTTCTTCTTCAAGATGAAGAGCTTAGCCAGTTGGAAGAAATGCGAAGCCGGAGCTGGGGAGCTTATCACGATAATGAAACATTTTAAAATCGACTGCAAAGAAGCGCGAAATATCACGTGGTGCAGCCGCGCTGCCAGATCCATGCGCAGAGTGGGTCTTTCTCTCGACGACCCAAAGACCGTGATGAAACAGAAGATCGCGGACTACTTCCACAGCAAGCCCAAGTTCCGCCCGCCGAGCATGTCCCTGACCAGGGCCGCGGAGGTGAGTCTCTGCAAAGGACCCGATATCACAAAGCTCGCTCTGAACGGGAAGGCGAACGCAGGACGCAGGTTCTTGATCAAGTGCAGGCTGGGCACTATCATCACCTGCAACGACCTTGTGCGGATGAACAGAATACCAGGAGGACAGCTCGGGAGCTGCCTCGGGTGTGGTGAAGCCTGCGATGAAAGTCCCGAGCACATCCTCCTCGACTACCCACGGCATGACGAGCCGAGAACCGCACTTCTGGGTACTGTTATAGCTTCCATCCGTACCCTATGCCCCAGAAGGTGGAGGAGACAACTGCTAGGCTGGCTTCTAGGGGGTGGCTCCCACCAAGCAATTGAGAGAGCCGTCGCTGGCTTTGGCAAAGAAAGGGAATCCTCCTGGCAGGCGATCGCTGCTGAGCGGCTATGGGCCCTGTGGCAGCATAGAAGTATCCAGTTTTCCTTCTAGCATCCCCTTCCCTTTACAGTCAGTGTGCGGCTGACTTTAAACAATGCGCAGGACCAATCTATGCACCCAGGTATATGATGTGGGCTAGGGCCCAGGTGTTTATGCTAGCTGGCTATGGCATTTTTAGGAGCATCCAAGCACCTCTTTTTGGTCATTGTCGGCTGGTGCTGCCGGTATGATCTGTCTGGCCAAAGCGCTTGAGCTCGCTCAAGTGCAGTATCCAGAGCTGCTTCTGATAAACTTTATTTATTTATTTATAATAGCTCTGTAGCCCCAATGTACCCTCTCCACATATCAGAGCGCAAGCGCGACTCGGGATGGACAAATCTAGAGAATATGGCAAGTGGTACGTCCCGTGTACGGTTTGCAACGGGCATCATCATGATCATATGCCTGCTTGACTTTTCGGTAGCACCGAGCGCCCAAGTGCCTTCGACTCTGTGTCCACAGTTGAACTTGCGCTTGCCGAACTTTGACTCGTCCACCTCGATCACCACATCGGGCCCACCGATCTGCCCGATCCGCTCGTAGTGCCACGGAACGACAATGCGCGATACCTTCCGTAGCAGGCGGTGCACTGCTTTGCGCTCTACCTCCACCAATTTGCAAATAAGCATAGTGGACGCTCTATCTACCCACAAATCAAGGATCGCAAGAGTGCGCTCTCTTGGTATGCGCATGCTGTCGAACACTGTATCTTTCCATAGAGAACAGCCCAAATTACATAGCCTTCTAGAATAGTAGATGATATGCTTGTTCTCAAAAATCTCAAGCCGTGCTTTATATCCACTCCTGTCGCACCTCAGCTTCGCTTATGCCATTATCTGGTTTAGGAACTCTTTCTCGTCAGTGTAGTCGAGCCGCACCATTAGGGTTTTGAGGGTTGGATTGTTAAAAATTTGCTTAAAAGGCATTTTAACCCGCCAGATAGTCTCAAGCTCCGCGGACTTATCGTTTGACTTACTCTCCTGAGGATATTGTCTGGCCTTAATGGCGCGACATTGCTGAGTAGAGTGAAAACAATTTCCGTGTTAGAGTAGTAGAGAATTGGTCTGATGGCCGTAGTGCTTGCTGAGACTGATCTTGCGGAAGATCCAAATGATCTCGAAGCTGGTTTCCACAGCTCACCTGCGTAAATATCAGCTGCCTCTTCGACTGAATGTATGAGAGACTCAGCTGCTTCTCGCTCATAGATAGAACAACGTGCGAGTTCTATCTTGGTGCTTGGATGAAGTCCATGCATGAAGAAGCTACCTCCTCTTGCTTGTTGCTCTGAAGGTTTGTGGCCTGAGCAAAAGCGGTAGGCTCGGAAGAGTTCTCGGAGATGAGTGCTGTACTCATCGATTTTGTAGAAGTCTGCCTGTCGCAGTGCAAACATCTTTTCCTCGTACTTGTAGCTATGGTGTTTTAGAAACACATGGGATAGCAAAGCCCTAGTGCAGGACTCGAGGGTGTGCTTTTAACCAAGTAGTGCCAATGCTCTTAGTGCGAGTACTAGCTTGAGAATCAAAACGGCTGTGGTTTCGTCCTATCTAGCTGTGTCCACAAGGGTAGTGAACGCTTCAAGCCATGCTATGACTGACGGAGAGTCATCGATGTCTGAGAATAGCGGAATGCTCTTGATGACTGGTAGTTCGATTCCAGGGATCGTGATCTAGAATGAGAAAGCTGGTCTGGCAGCTTGAGAGTTGAGCGGATCCGCAGACTCGTAGGCTTTAACTGTCTTCAGATCCGAAATGATAGATTCCCGCTTGGGAGCCAGCCTGTGTAGAAGTGTATTGACATACACCGAGAGGATTAAACGTTTGAAGAGGGCGGTATTTACTTGCATGATGGGTTACCCCTGGCATTCATTTGAATACCTGAAATTGAATCATTTGAGACGTATCTCAAATGAAAGAGGTAAAGATCAGATCAATCTTAGGAAAAGGAAATATTAGAGGTCAGACTCTGACAACTCCTTTATGGGCAGATAACTCCCAAGACCCCATTCGCCGAATGCTCTTTCTTCCACTGCAAAATTTTTTATTTTTTCCTTTTCACCCAAATTTTTCTCTTTTCTCTTGCTCTCTGTGCCTTTGTCCAAAAAGTGAATATCGTGTGCGTGTCCTCTGTGCGTTTCGTGACAGACAAATTCGTCTTGTCAGACTCCCACGGTGGACCCTGACGCTACAGCAAGGAGCATGTTGGAGCTCTGGGTCCACTCAGAGCTCCCTCCCACATCCTCATTAAAACTTTTAGATATCTAGGGTATTTATTGATTTCCTTTATATAGTCTAGCGACTACTCAACAGAGCAAACACGCTCCCTGTACCAACTTGGCTCGTCATGAACAATAATCTCCGAGAATACTTGCATGGACCTTAGGTTTATTGAAAAAATAAATTTTGTACAAAATTTGTTATGCGGAAGGTCAGAGACTCCGACACCAATCATGCTCTGTTTCAGGTTATGCCCAATAAGGTTCCAGTTGATTAACTAGAATGACCACTTAACAGTGTCAATAAATTCTTCTAACATGGTGTATAATCCCTGAAGGATGAGGCGATGCTTGATGAGTTTACGATGCAGATCGAATGCCTGAAGTGGTACTTTAAACGATTGAGCACACAAGACGAAGAGACTAAGGATCAAGTGTCGCAGGCGCCGTATACGGCGCCTGCGACACCTGAGCATCTCGTACAGTATTTATAATAATTAAGCTATTATACAGTGCTCCAAAAAAGTGTGCAAGTGTGGTAAATTTTTCACGCGGGGTCAGTTGTCGCTCATGGTGCTGTCTTCCGGGCTATGGCAGCGGCGCCTTAAAGTTCGCAGAGTGGCCAACTGTGTA
>JALRLY010000247.1:5862-41168 GCA_023647555.1 Pancytospora philotis
CGCATTCCGCCAATCGCAATAGCCATCAGTTGAAACACTGCGATTCCCTCCTTTTTCAGCTATAAAAAGAAATATTTTCGGGACCCATATGGCGAGAACCAAACAATCTGCAAGAAAGTCACCGGGCATCACGGGCGGTAAGGCCCCGAGGAAGCAGCTGGTGTCCAAGTCCGCGAGGAAGACCACGTCCGAGACACCGTCCAGCGGTGCCGTCAAGAAGCACAGATACAAGCCGGGCACTGTTGCTCTGCGCGAGATCCGCAGATACCAGAGGAGCACCGAGCGCCTCATCCGCAAGCTGCCGTTCCAGAGGATGTGCAGGTACATCTGCAGGGAGCAGGCCAACGCGGCGGACATCAGGTTCCAGGGCCCTGCGCTCGTTGCGCTCCAGGAGGCCACCGAGCTCTACTTGGTCGGCCTGTTCGAGGATGCGCTGCTCTGCGCGCAGCACGCGAAGAGGGTCACCGTCTTCGGCAAGGACTTCCTCTTGGTCTCCAGAATCCGCTCTAGGTTCATGAAAGTTTCAAATATCCAGGAATAAATAATATGTTCAATCTACCCGGCCTGTCCACCATCTGTTTTTCTTCTCCTTTGTCTGCAAATTTTGCTGGCGCGCGTTTGGCTTTGTTTCCCGCGGGCATCTGTTTGGATATTGATCTGCAGTGGCGCTCGGCGCCGCGGCGTCCGTACAGAAGCCGCGGCTATATGCCTGTGCCTTAAGGTTTGATGCTCTGCGGTTGCTTGCTTCATAGAAAGACACGCAACGATTTACTGCAAGGAATGGACCAACAAAATTTGCCGGTCTCCTTTACTGCGCTCAGGAGCTGCTTATGCTGCGAAGTAGTCAGCCAGGCAACACCATCATCTGCCGATACTCTCTAAGCCAATCTAATCAGGATGCCGAGCCTTAATTCTGGCTGTTGAATGCGGCTAGGTTATCGTCGAAGCGGCAACTCTATTTTTTTTGCGGCCTCCTTTTCGATGCGCCCGGGAGTTTGCCATGTGTTCCCGTTTTACGTCGAAGAGCAGGCCCGCTTCGATATCTGCCCGGACCCGCGCGCCGAGGAGCTGGTGGTGAGGGGCACGCTGTGCAAGAGAGAGGCGTTCGAGCCTGCGGCCCCGGTCTATGATGGCGGCCAACTCGTAGCGGACAAAATTTTCTGCTGGGTGCCGGCAGGGACCGCCAGTGCGATGCAGCGCGGGCTGGAGCTCATGAAAGAGGGCATAGGCCTCAAAGAGGCAGCGACGCAGCGAGTCGTTGGCTCGCCGTTCAAGCATGCCAGGGCTTTCAGCAAAAGCAGGAGCAGCTGCTGACATTCCCTCTGCGGGCTTTACCCAATAAAACTGCTGTCAAAATGCGATCCCGTTTATTAAAGTTGCCACGAAGTATGCAATTTCAGCTACATGCGCCTGGTAATACCAGAGTATTGCAGAACGCGTTGCCTGCCTACTAAACGATGGGCGCTGAGCCAATAAATTACTCTGCTAATCTGACACATTTACTGCTGCACTGTGCTGTGCGTATAGAAAGAACAGCATACAGACACTGCCCGCTGCTACACCGCTTCAGCATATTTACGCCGTTTCAACCGGCGTATTTGAGGCGAAAATTTCAGTTTATTATGTTTTGCGCCCCGTTGATTGTGCCGATGCCGCTGCGACTATTTTTCAGCTCGGTGTGCGCGAGCGCGCGCCGGCTGCCGGAGCAGACCGCGCTGAATAATCTGGGCATCTATGAGCAGCTGCGGAGCGTCGCCGAGTCGGACTACTTCTCGAAGATCCAGATGGGGCTCAACGGGGAGTGCCCGATCGGGACGCGCAAGTGCTCGGCAAGCGCCTGCGGGGTCAGGAAGGTGGATTTCGGCGGGCAGAAGGGCGTCATCGACCTCCTGCAGACGCGCGAGGCCTACTCCAAGCACGCGGCCACGGGGTCGGCCGAGGTGTGGACCGCGCTGCATGCGGTCGCAGGGCGGGACGCATACGTGTCGCGTCTGCTGAGCGGGCTGCGGCTCTCGATCACCACGCACATATCGGCCTTCTACATGCCGTACATCGGCGGCTACGTCTCGAGCCCGCATGTGCTGCAGCGCGTGCACAACGAGAGCTACCAGCGCAATCTCGAGGAGCTGTATGCGGTGTACAGGACAGCGGTGGCCGCGCTGCTGAACAGCCCGAGCGAAATACCCGAGGCCGTGCTCGAGCTGAGCGCCAAAATTGTGCAGCAGAACGCAGCCGAGCTGGGGCACCGCGCACACGGCGGGCCCGTGCTGCGCGCCCCGGCCTCGCTCAGCATCATGGACGAGCTCAACATAGACAACCTGCACATCAGTCCGAGTGTGCTTCCGCTCTTCGGCGAGATGATCGGACTGCTGAGCTGCCTGAACTGCGAGAAGTGCATGCTGTGGGGGACCATCCAGATCAGGGGGCTGCGGGCGGCAGTTAAGGCGCTGAACAAAAAGCCGCTCACTAAGCTAGATCTCATCTGCCTCGTCAACGCTTTCCGAAGGGCCAGCGTGAGCATCCGAGAGGGTCCGCGGCTGATGCGCGCCCGTTTTGCACTACTGCGCCACCTGACGATGTACTACTACTACGAGCTGCTCGGGGGCACCGTCTTGATAAGTATATTCGTGCTGAGGCATCTGCATGCGAGAAGAAGTAAATCCCGTTAAGTTATCTACCACACGTTCAGCCTTCTATTCTTTTAGCACCGCAGTGCGTGCTTGCAGATTGGCGATCGCTTGCAGCACTTTACAGGCTACTATAACAATATCCGCACAGGCTTCCGAGCAAAAAAGTGATGCTTGAACTGTTAGGCAGTACAGGGCGACTTGCACGCAAAATGAGTGAATTAAAATCTTTATTGCAATCATCACGTCCATCTGCAGGCACATGCCCGCGCAGTTAGCACGCGATGCAAGGCTGCGGCGTGGCGCACAGCTAAAACTTCCATCTATTCTCGCAGACGGTGCAGTACACGAACGTGGTCATCGGCTCGTCGCACGAGCGCGTCTGCTGCTGGCTGTAGACGCATTTCCTATTCTTGCAGCGCGAGCACTGGAAGAGGTCGGTCTCGGCAGACACCTGCGCGGTCTGCGCATCCGACACGCTTTTCTGATACGCGCTGGCGTCCAGCTTTTTCGTCTTCTCGGACTTCATCTCCGAGTGCGACATCTTCACAAAGCCGAGCGGCTCTACCGCGCCGTTGTAGATGTCGGCGCACAGCTCCGCGTTCTCCTTCAGATTGTAGCACTTCGAGCGCACGGTCTTGGAAAACTCGGCGCCGTGGATGTCCATGATGCAGCGCGCGATCTGGAAGCACTTGGGCGCGGCAGCAGCGAAGTCTATGCTCTCGATGTTCGCCTTGAACGCGCCGAGAAACATGGCCGCTGCCTTATCTACATTTGCGGACTTGGTCGCATACTTATCAAGCGCCTGCTTCTCGGTCAAGACCTCTCGCTCGTCCCCGGACTCCTTCCCATCCAGAGCATTGGAAGTTCTATGCGCATCTCCGGCCGACTTAGCCGTGCAGGCTGCTTTAGAATCTGGCTTACGGCCCGCAGACGGCTTATTTGACACACTCGGCTTCGTGGCAGCGTCTGCAGCCGCGCTTTCTGCCGCGGACGCGCTGTGCTGGGAAATGTCGCTGTTTTTAATAGCACTCTCGGTATTTCTGCCCATGGGCAAAATTTTTGACGCCATTCTGTGCGGGATTTCCGCCCGTTCTGAATTGACTGGACGGTCCCCACCATGCGCTATCTGCCTCTGCCATGTTAGTGCCATATGGCGATATTCGTACATTTTATATCGCAAGGATTATAGCCTGGTCTGCGCATTGCACTGGTATAAAAAGCAACGGTCGGCTTTGGGGCGCGGTGTGAGACAATCATGCCACAAGTGCTGAGCATTAGGTGGTCGGATAAAACATCCGTCGTTGCATTTATTCTAGCGTGCCAAAGCTGTTAGCCTGGTATGATCCGGCATTACACGCATCAGAGACGGCCGCTTCTGCGCCGGCCGCCACATAATTTTTACGCGGCGCGCGAGCCCATGGCCTCGTTCATAAACTACCGCTTCCGCTCGAACAAGGACTTCTCCCAGGTCTTTTTCGAGAGCAACGGGCTGCCGCTGTGGGAGCTGAAGTACGAGATAATCAACCAGCGCAAGATGCAGTCGAAGGACTTCGACCTGCTCTTCTACGACTCGGAGACCGAGGAGCAGATCACGGACGAGTACGCGCACATCCCGCGGAACAGCCACATCATCGTGCACCGCATCCCGGTGTGGATGTCCAAGAACGTCATCCAGACGCGCGAGCGCAAGAACGACCACATCGCCACCAAGAAGTTCCTCAAGGAGCCGCCCGAGAACTACACGTGCTTCCGCTGCGGCAACAAGGGCCACTTCATCCAGCACTGCCCGACGAACAGCGACAAGAGCTACGACATCGTGAAGATCCGGAAGCCGTCGGGCATCCCGAAGGACTTCCTCGAGCGCGTGCAGGACGGCGCGGACGGCACGAACTCGATGCTCGTCACCGACGACGGGTTCGTGAAGGTGATGCCCCAGACGCAGGACTGGGCGCGGCAGGGCACCTCGGTGGTCGCGCGCGGAAGCGTCCCGCGCGAGCTGCAGTGCCCCAACTGCCTGGGGCTGCTCAACAGGCCCGTGACCACAAACTGCGGCCACTCCTACTGCGAGGGCTGTCTGCAGATCGAGAGCAAGTGCCTCATGTGCTCCAAGATTGTGACGCGCATCAGCTACAACAAGTACACGGCCTCTAAGGTTGAGAAGTACCTCGGCAGGTAGCGTACCGCGTGTTCGAAGCCATTAAATTACTATGTAGACAGTTTATCATGTAAGAAGCCATATGCAAAGACAAAGTGCGTGATTTTAATCAGAAATGCGCCGCTCCGCATGCAGCGCATTTGGCAGCTCATCTATAATGTCGGAGGTTATCAGGCCGTATCCCGATCGGGAGAAGGCCAAGCGCGCCGCCTTGCGGACCAGGCGGCAGGCATCCGCACATGCTTGCAGGTAGTCATCGCCGCGCGCTACGGAAAGCGCGGTGGCCAGCACCCCCGAGAGGATGTCGCCCTGCCCTCCACAGCGCTTAGCAGCGCCCTGATCGTCAACCTCGCGCTCGCTGGCGCCGGATGCTACCCTGTCGGTCTTACCTTTATACACGCAGGTGTGCCCGGGCGCCACTGAGAGGCCTGTGCTTTCCTTGCAGTTCGGCGTAAGCACGCATTTGGTCAAGAAGGCCAGCGCGCCTTCTTTGTAGTAGTGTATGCCGTCGGCATCAATGACTACAGGCACGCCGCGCGCATCCAGAAAGCGCAGACACTTCTCGATGGTTGCGAGCCGACGCGGAGACACCCTCCCGAGCCCGGGCCCGAAAACGCAGGCTGTGATTTTGCTCAGCACGCGCTCGTCGTACCGCACCGGGCCGACGATGGCCTCTGGAAGCGTTTTGAGACTCGCCAACGCTCTACTGCTGCTGAGGATGTGCACGAGATCGGCTCCGGCGCGCAGCGCAGCCTTGGCGCTGAAGAGCGGGGCGCCAGTATAAAGGCGCGAGCCACCGATGACCAGAATGGTCCCGTTCTGTCCTTTGTGCTGACCGCCTTCTAGCTTCTTGAATACACCGTTCAGCATATGATGGGCTAGGCATCATTCGAGTAATAAGACTGAGGGCTTTCACACCAACAGCGCAGCATATTGCTACTTGAGCACGTTTTCCTATAATCAACGCGCCACTTGCGCACCAGACAATAAAAAACTCGTATTTAATTTATTTATAGGAAAACTGCAGGACACCGGCGATTCCGCCCATTTCCTTGAGCTTGGCGCCGCTCTCGTGGATCTCCGGGATCACGCATATCTTCGCCCGCAGCTCGAGCGCCTGTCCGATGTACTTCTCGATGTGCTTGCGCGCCTCGACGGTCCGCGGACGGTACAGCGCGTCGGTGATGAAGAGCGTCTTCAGCGCGCCGTACTCCAGCGCCTCCTCGATCTCAGCGAAGCCCACGCAGACATCGGCCTTGCCGACCGCGATCATCACGAAGAAATCCTCCACCATCCGCAGATCGCCCACGTACTGCACTTCGGAGAACGCTTTGCTGAGCTGCTTGTCGAGCAGCATCTTGTTGATGACCTTCGCGTTCGGGATGTTCTTGTACTCGGGCGTCAGCTTCACCACCGTGGTGCTCTTCTCGAGCGTCTTGTCCTCCTTCAGCAGCGCCTTGTAGAACACGTCGTTGGCGCTGCTGAACCCCGCGATGATGACGATCCGGGCCTGCGCCCTGAGCGCGAGCACCGCCGCGATTGCCGGCTTGTAGTTCTTGTTCTTAATCTCCGCCTTGTACGCGTTTTTGATGTTGTTGGAGCCAACGGCCGACACCACGCAGTCCTTGTCGTAGAGCACCACGAAGCAGATCCCCAGGACCTCTTTGGTGCTGTCGGCGAGGATCTTCTGCTCGGTGCGCGTCCACCTCTGCTTGGTGAGCTCGAACTTGTCGTTCAGCGCGACGTGGATGGAGTGGTACGTGCCCTGCTGCACGTGCTCGTTCTCCTTGCATATCCGGCCCTTCACGCTCATCACGCCGTCCTCGAGGTCGAAGTCGGCGGTCTCGACCTTGATCGCGAGCCGCAGACTTATCTTCTGCTGCGAGCGGCCGCCGTCCATCGACAGCTTCCGCGTGGTGTGCGCCTCGACGACGTCCTCCGGGAACACCACGGAGCTCAGCGCGTAGATGTCGTCCGCGCACGTGGGGACCAGGACGACGGTCCCGCTGCGGGACTTGCTATCGATCTGGTTCGAAACAATTTTCATCGCGCTGCAGGGGCGGCGGCCCGGCCGGTTTCTGTATTAAACCGGCAACCGCTGCATGCGGGCCGAGCTAGCGGTAATAGGCGGTTGCCCAGCGGCTATGCCGGAAGTTGTCGCGCCAGGCGCCGGTTATACCGCAAACCAGTGCCGAGGCGCCTAGGACAGGAAATACCGTGCTGACTCATACAGCGCAACAAAAGCGCCTACTATGCACATCGGCAGCATAAGCGCACCCAGCGCGCGCCGCAGCGCACGGACACGCTCCAAAATTTTACGGGCGCGCGGGCCACCCCAGATGGCCAAAAATGTTTTGTACTTGCACGACCCGGAAATCGGCAACTTCTCGTACTCGCGCGGGCATCCGATGAAGCCGCTCCGCGTGCAGATGACGCATTCGCTCGTCGTCAACTACGAGCTGTTCAAGCACATGGACATCCGGCGGCCCTTCCACGCGTCGTATGACAACCTCGTCAGCTTCCACTCGCAGGACTACATCAACTTCCTCTCCAGCGTGACGGGCGACAACATGCACGAGCTCTCCAAGGACCTCTCCAAGTTCAACGTCGGCGAGGACTGCCCCGTCTTCCCCGGGCTCTTCGACTTCTGCAAGCTGTCCGCGGGCGGCTCGCTGCTCGCCGCGCAGAAGATCAACGCCGGCCGCTACGACATCGCGATCAACTGGGCAGGCGGGCTGCACCACGCCAAGCGGACCGAGGCGAGCGGCTTCTGCTACGTGAACGACATCGTGCTCGGCATTCTGGAGCTGCTGAAGGTGCACGAGCGCGTGCTGTACATCGACATCGACGTGCACCACGGCGACGGCGTCGAGGAGGCCTTCTACATCTCGGACCGCGTGATGACGCTCTCGTTCCACAAGTACGGCGACTACTTCCCGGGCACGGGCAGCCTGGACGACATCGGCTACGCCAAGGGCCGCGGCTACTCGGTCAACGTCCCGCTGAAGGACGGCATCGACGACGAGACGTACCAGTCGATCTTCCGGCCCGTCGTGCAGCGGATCGTGGACGTGTTCCGGCCCTCCGTCATCGTGCTGCAGTGCGGCGCGGACTCCATATCGGGCGACAAGCTCGGCTGCTTCAACCTCTCGCACCGCGGCCACGGCGACTGCGTGGCCTTCGTCAAGGGCTTCGCGATCCCGCTCATCATGCTCGGGGGCGGCGGCTACACGATCGAGAACGTGGCGAAGGTCTGGACGTACGACACCAGCGTGGCGCTGGGCGTGGACGTCGACAGCGAGATCCCGTACAACGAGTATATGGACTACTACGGGCCGCACTACAAGCTCACCATCCCCAAGCTCAACCTGCCGAACATGAACACCCTGCAGGACATCGACGGGATCATCGAGCGCATCCACGAGAACCTGCGCAGCGTGAACCCCGCGCCCTCGGTCCAGATGCTGCGCACGCCCGCGAGCTTCGTGGAGGAGGAGAGCGACGACGAGGCCTACTGGGAAAAGATCCGGACCGACTTCGGCGACGACTGCGCCGGTTTTGCCGACACGCGCTCCGCGGAGGCATGCAACGATTAAAGCCCCATGTGATTCTACTTGCTTAGGTCTTTATGTATCGCTTTTTTGGCGCATCCTGTGCTTTAGCAGGACTACTGCTGCTTTTGGCCGCAGCTCAGTTTGTTAATATGTTTTTTGCTCGTACGCGATCCCCGAGTTAAAACCGCCACGGTGTGGCATCTGCAATTGCTCGGGCATATGGAGTGCTAATTTGCGATACTAGGCGGGTATTTCTCGTACACTCGACCCGCATCTACTTTGATTATCCTGCTAGGGGTAAAACGGACCAATCACAGGGCCCTCCTTTCGCTAATATAAACGGGCAGCCGTCATTATTACGATGCAGACGGGGAACAAACGCAAATTTACAGATCTATCGCACTATTCCGATGACTACAGCGATGGGATGCAGCGCACCAGCATGCGGGTGCGTCTGCGCGCGCGGAGGCACCGTAACTACATCGCCGTGGCCAAGATCAACCGCCGGATGCAGAGAATGCTCGCGCTCTGGGCGCAGAAGCAGAACGAGGCGAAGCAGCAGCGTCCGAGGAACAAACTCCTGGAGTGCTCGCAGTACATCGCCAAGAAGCTCAAGTACTTCTTCTGCTATCTCATCACGGTCGACAGATCAGACAGGAGGATCATCAAATCGGTCCATTACGACGGTAAATAAATAATGAAAATCTACTTACTTTTTGTATAGCGCTCGGCCTCTTGTATGCGGACTCTTTATCGCAGTGGGTGCTCGCCCATTTTACACGTGATTTTGGGTTTGCATCCATAATAGTCCGTTTGCATGCCGAAGCACTTTAATTTAAGTGCAAAAGCAAGCATGGCACGTAGCTGATCGAATACGTAGTGCGCACAATTTTGCCCACTCAAGTAAAACTAACGCTTGTTCTAAGTTTGACCAGCGAAATAAATGGTACGGTAATAAACGAAGTATGTAATAGGCTTTATCTGGCCATCGACTCGGCTGCACGCTGCTGCCAGTTGTCTTCACGCGCCCTCTACAGATATTAAGGCGCCTCAAAATTTGCAAATGCGGTGCAAAATTGGCGACCATGGAAAATGCCAGGCTGGAGGAGCTTATAACTGCATACGTCAATGAGAAGTCGGCGAGGCGGCTGCTCCCGTACAGCAGGGCAGCAGACATCTTCAGTGCGCTGATTAAGAGCTACCGAGCCAATCCCTCCGAGCCCCAGGCGCTCCGGACGCTGCGCGAGGTCGAGGCCGAGCGCATCAAGTACTTCGTGAAGGAGTACCTGCTGGCGCGCCTCGACAAGCTGCAGCGGAACATATTCCTGGACCGCGGCCTGATGAGCCGCGGCGAGGCCGCATTCTACGAGAAGTGGCTGGCGCTCCTCGCGCGCGAGGACGTGCTGACGGAGAAGCGGTCCAAGGAAATCGAGTACGTTGGGTTCTACTGCGTAAACAGTCTCAACAACGTGATGATAGATGGCGAGGTGATCGAGATCTTCGAGGGCGACTTTTTTGTGGCCAGCATCGACGACATCATGGAGTACGTCAAGCGGGGCGACGTCGTGCTGATATAAAACCCGAGCTTCGGCGGTACACGCTCTACGGCTGCGTACGCGGATGCTGCTATAGAATTGCAGGACTCTGCGATCTCGCTTTTCGGTGGGTCTGCACAGAGACGAAGCAGCTTTGTCCGAGAGCGAGAAATACAAGTCTCGGGCCAGCCTGGGCAGATAAAAAGGACTGCTCTAAGTCATTTACTAAATTTATTATGTAGGCGAGACGCGTGTGTGGCAAATCGCCTCCAGAAAGTAGTTAGGCGCTCCAATTCGGGCGATCACTGATCCAGCCGATCCCGTGGTGGACGATTAGTTCAGAACCCCTCACTTCCTGGTGCCGGTCGTCAGAACCTCGCGGATGGAGTTTCCCTCCATAAAGTCTTTCTTGCACAGCGGGCACAGCTTTTTGATGTTGATCCACTCGTCGATGCAGGCCGAGTGGAAGAGATGCCCGCACTTCAGCATCTTCACCACGTCCTCGCCCTGGAACTCGTCGCGGCAAATGGAGCACTCGTGCGAGGCGCCCGACGCGAACGAGCCCGCGATCTCGCGCGCGGCATAGGTGGTCTCCTTGCAGGAGATGCTGGCGAACAGCTCGATGCACACCAGGCTCGCGATGATGAATATCTCTACACACGGCACGAAGATGATGGCGAGCTCGACGGTTTTGCACATCTGCTCGAAATCGTCCGCAGCAACGGAGTCGATGTGGTGCCCGAGCAGGGAACCAAGGAACAGGCTGAGCACCACGAACTCGGTCAGCAGAAAGTTGAACTCGTTGCGGTACGTCTCCGCGGCGGGCTCCACGAAGCCGAGGTAGAAAAAGGAGATCACCGGCATGGAGCTTGCGCCGGTGCACATGCGGAGCAGCTTGCAGGCTATGACGATGGCATAGAGCATCAGGCCCTTGAATGCCCAGTGCTCGTGATAGGCGCGCTGGACATACAGGAAGTGCAGGAACAGCACCAGGCTGAACGCGGCGAAAGTGCCGTACAGCATCCTGAGGCCGCGGCTCTGGGATATTTTGCTGATGCGCCCTTTGAGTGTCTGGGAGTCCAGGAGGATTTCGCTGAGCATGCCTTCGGATGAGGGCTCGCAATTCTGACAATTTGGCTCCTTTAGAATAAGGAGCGGACACGGCCAGAACGAGCCGTGCACTGCGCACGCAGGGGCCGATATGCTGTCCTTTCCAATCGTGCATGCCTGCGACTCGTTCACCGGGCCACGCACAGAAACTGTACCTATTGCGCACCGGGCGCATGCACGCTGCGGGTTAAGAGGTATCCGTCTATAAACAGTTTATTAATAGTAACACGAACCGCCGGGCATCGTCATTGGTTAAATCGACGCGTTGGTATTAGAAGCGTTTTCTACACATAGGGCACGATTTTTGCTCGCAGAACCATGCGCAAATACACCCAGTGTGGAAATGGTGGCGGCACGGCAGGAAGGCAACTTTGCCTCCCGGGATGTAGCCTTCGGAGCAGATCATGCACGTGGGGTTGCCGTCAGATACGTCGTCCTCGGACATGTAAGTAGCGACTGTGCAGTGCTGGAGCAACAGCTGCTCTTTGCGCAGCCGCTCCTGTTCCCGCAGCCTCAGCCGCTGTTGTAGCTGCTGCTCTCGCTGCTCCCGCCGCTGCTGCTGTTGCCGCTGCTCCTGTAGTCGCTGCTGCTCCTGCTCCTCCTGCGGCAGCTGCCGCCACAGCTGCCGCCGCTGCTGCTTTTGTAACAGCCGCTGCTGCCGCTGGTGCTCCTGCTCCCGGTGCCACTGCCGCTGCTCCTCCGGTGAGAGCTGGTGCCACTGGCGCCGCTGCTGGTAGCGCAGCCGCTCCTGCTCCCCCTGCTGCCAGCGCCGCTCCCACTCCTGCTCTCCCAGCAGCTGCCGCCGCCACCGTCCCAGATGCCACCGCCGCTGCAGCTCCTGCTGCTGGCGCTGCCAGCGCCGCTCCTGCTGTTGCTGCTGCATTAGTTCCCGCTGCCTCTCCGGCGGCAGCTGTTGCCAGATCCGCGGCAGCGACAGCTGCTCGGAGATGCGAGACCGCGACTCCACTAGCAGCGAAATAGTACACTCGATCGCCAGCGTCGCGATGAACGAGAAGAAGCCGAAGTGGACACAGTAAAGACTCGTGTTGTACAAAACTGTGCTCGTGTCCTCGCGCGTGTCGCACTGCTTGACCCAGTGTAAACCGACGATGCACCACACGAGCATCATCGCTTTGATGTAGAAGTACAACTGAGCAATGCCCTCTTTCTCCTTATAATCCTGGATGCGATGGATCTGGAAGAACATGCGGGTCTTGAGGTATAACGAAATGGTTAGGGCGACATTGAGTACACAGTAAACGCCCAGAAATATCTTAAACGGCACCTTGACATTCGCATGGCGCTGCGTTTCGTGGATGACACTGATGATAAGCACCTCCAGCGCGTTGAATACAAGCCTCAGAACAATCTGAGAGCGGACGCACGAGAGCGGGCTGATGCGGCTGCAAAAACTCTGGGTGCTCTGTGCTGGTCCGCCATCCATTTTGCAGGGCTGCTGCGGCATTTAACGAAAATCATGTGGACCAATTGAAATCTAAGCATTCAGTGACTAAATTAAAGGAGACGGCGCCAAGATCTACAGAGGAGCACTGCTGAAAATAGCTACATGGTCAGCCGTCTTGACAGCACGGACCGATCCCCGTCAGCGGGTAGAAGTTTCCGCTCGAGCGGAAAAAGAGCACCAGGAAAGAGGCGTGCTCATCGCGCGTTGTAAGCCTTTAAATAGCGGGGTTCTCCTATCACGTGACTACATTTCTATAAACAGTTTATTATTATAGTGGCATAGGCCGTCAAATTATACCCTTGTCTGAATCTATGGGCTGGTATCCAGAACAATACGTTTTCTGCACAGCGGGCACGATTTTTGTACACGGAGCCACATGCAGATGCATCCAGCATGGAAATTGTGGTGGCACGGGAGTAAGGCGATTTCATCTCCTGGAATGTAGCCATCGGAGCAAATGCTGCACATGCAGTTACCATTAAAGATATCGTCCTCGGACAAGTAGGAGACGGTTGTAAATTGCTGGAGCCACCGCCGCTCCTCCTGGTGCTGCTCTTCCCGCTGCTGTTGCCGCAGTCGCTGCCTCTGCTGCAACTGTAACTGCCGCTGTTCTAGCCGCTGCCGCAGTTGCTCCTGTTCTAGTTGTCGCTGCCGCTCCTGCTCCTCCTGCGGCAACATCCGCCACAGCTGCCGCCGCTGCTGTTGTTGCAGCTGCCTATGCAGCCGCCTTTGCTCCTGCTCCCGGTGCTGCTGACGCTGCTCCCCCGGTGAAAGCTGGTGCCATTGTTGTTGCCGCTGGTAACGTTGCCGCCCCTGCTCCGCCTGCCGCTGCCGCCGCCCCCATTCCTGCTCTCCCAGCCGCCTCCTCCGCCAGTCTATTTGATGCTGGCGCCACGCTAGTTCCTGCTCTCGCTGCCGCTGCTCCCATTCTCGCCGCCGCTGCAGTTCCTGCCGTATCTGCCGCTCTTGCCTCCACCGCCGGAAACCAGCGATCCAGTACTGCACTAGCAACACCAGCACTACCATGGCGCCGATAATCGGTAGTGCGCAGAAAGAGAATAGCTCAAACATGATACAGTATACGCTTGTGTAGTACAGAAGCGAGCTTGCCTCCTTACGCGCGCCGTGCTTCTCGGCCCAATGGTAACCGACCATGCACCATACAAGCATCACTACATCGAGGGTCCGGTATTTAATCGACACGTCGTCCTCATCACAATCCTTGATGCAATGAATCTGGAAGAATATGCGGCTCCTGAGGTAGAGTGAAATAGTCTGGGCAATATTTAGCACGCAGTACACAGCCAGAAAAAGTTTGTACGGCGCATCGAGCTTCACATGGCGCTGTGCTTCGAGGACGGCACCGGCACTCACCGCTACCAGCACGTTGGCTATGAGCTTCAGTACTATCAGGGCGCGAATGCAAGCGAGCGCATTGATGCGGCCGAGGAATCCCCGGGAGCTCTGTGCTGATCCTCCATCCATCCTGCTGGGCTGGGCGCAGCGTTCAATGGAAATGCCGTGGCCAATTGGACTCAGCCATCCAATGACCATATTAAAGGGGCGGCGCAATAGATCTGCTTGCGGAAATCACCAAGAATGGCTATGATGCGTATATCGCCGGATACCTGGCACGTAAACAGCCGTGGCTACATGCTCTCCGCGGCAAGGTGATCGACCGTTTGGCGCAGCACCGACAGTGCAGGCACATCTCCATCCCGCGAGCTGCAGCTTTCGTCTCTAAGCAAAAATGGGGCACCGGTAAAAGAGGCGTGCTCATCGGCGCGTTGTAAGCTTTTGCATGGTGAATCTCTCCTATCACGTGGCTACAGCTCTATAAACAGTTTATTATAGTGGCATGGGCCGTCAAATTATACCCTTGTCTGAATCTATGGGCTGGCATCCAGAACGATACGTTTTCTGCACAGCGGGCACGATTTCTGTACACGAAGCCACATGCAGATGCATCCAGTGTGGAAATTGTGGTTGCACGGGAGTAAGACGACTCCTTCCCCTGGAATGTAGCCATCGGAGCAGATGCTGCACATGCAGCTACCGTCAGGGATGTCGTCCTCGGACAGATAGGTAATGACTGTTAGATGCTGGAGCCACCACTGCTCCTGCCGCTGTCGCATCTCCCGCTGTTGCTGTTCCCATAGCTCCTGCCGCTGCTGCTGTCGTATTAGCTGCCTCTGCTGCCGCCGCTGATTCTGCTGTTGCTGTCTTTGCTCCTGCTGTTGCAACACCTGCTGCCGTCGCTGCTGCTCCTGCTCCTCCTGCGGCAAGTGTCGCCACAGCAACTCTCGTTGGCGCTGCTGCAGCATTTCCTGCTGCCGCTGGCGCTCCTGCTCCCGGTGCCACTGGCGCAGCCCCTCCGGCGATAGCTGGCGCCACTGCTGCCGTCGCTGATTCCGCTGCCGTTGCCGTTCCCCTTGCTGCCACCGCCGCTCCCACTGCTCCCGCCACAGCAGTTGTCGCTGGTGTTGCTGTAGCAGCCGCTGTTGATGTTTTTGATCCCGCTGCTCGCGCTGCAGCTCTTGTTGCAGCTGCTCCTGGCGTCGCTGCAGCTCTCGCTCTTCCTGGGGTAAATGCCGCCACAGCAGCCGCCGCTGCTGCTTTTGCAACTCCAGTTGCTCCCGTTTATGCTGTTCCTGCCTCTGTTCCTGCTCCCGCTGCCGCTGCTCGCACTCCCGCTGCCGCTGCAGCGCATGCCGTATCTGCCGCTCTTGCAACCACCGCCGGAAATCAGAGATCCAATACTGCACTAGCCAGAATAACAGTACCATGGCAGCGATAACCGGCAGCGCACAAAACGAGAATAGCTCAAACATGATACAGTATATGCTTGTGTAGTACAGGAGCGAGCTTCTTTCCTTACACTTGCCGTCATCCCCGGCCCATTGGTAACCTATTACACACCATAATATCATCACCACATCGAGGGCCCGGTATTTCATCGATACGTCTTTCTCATGATAATCCTTGATGCAATGTATCTGGAAGAATATGCGGTTTCTAAAGTAGAGCGAAATAGTCTCTGCGATATTTAGCACACAGTACACAGCCAGAAAAAGTTTGTACGGCGCATTGAGCTTCACATGGCGCTGTGCTTCGAGGACGGCGCCGGCGCTCACCGCTACCAGCACGTTGGCTATGAGCTTCAGCACTATCAGGGCGCGGATGCACGCGAGCAGATTGATGCGGCCGAGAAAGCCCCGGGAGCTCTGTGCTGATCCCCCATTCATTCTGCTGGGCTGGGCGCAGCGTTCAGTGGAAATGTCGTGTCCAATTAGAACGCATGCACCCAATGACCAAATTAAAGGAGGCGGCGCTATAGATCTGCTTGCGGATATCGCCAGATGCCTGGCACGTAAACAGCCGTGGCCATGTGCGGCTTTTTCCATGCCTAAGCGTGGGAAAATATCAAGGAGTAAGACTTATCCACCGGCACCCGCGTTGTTAAACTGTAATCTGCAAGTCTTCTTTCCTGTCCTGCGCGCCCATTTCTATGAACAATTTATTAATGGCGGCACGGCCGCCGAACTGCATCCTCGTTTGAAACTACGTGTCGGTATCTAGAACAATACGTTTTCTGCACAGAGGGCACGATATCTTCACATGGAGCCACACCCTGACGCATCCGGCGTGGAAATGATGATGGCACGGGAGGAAGGCGACTTCATCCCCCGGGGTGTAGTCATCGAAACAAATCATACACGCGTGGTAACCGCCGGGGACGTCGTCTTCGGTTAAGTAGGTAATGATCGTAAGCTGCTGGAGCAACTGCTGCACCTGCTGCTGCCGCTCCAGCTCACACCGCTGTTGCTGGTCCAGCTGCTCCCTTTGCCGCTGTCGCTCTTGCTCCTCCTGCGGCAACTGCTGCCACAGCCGCCGCCGCTGCTGCCTTTGCAACTCCCGCTGCTGCCGCTGGCGCTCCTGCTCCCGGTGTAACTGCTGCTGCTCTTCTGGTGGCAGCCGGTGCCACTGCTGCCGTCGCCGGCGCCGTTCCCGCTCCTGCTCACCCTGCAGCTGTCTCCTCCCCCATTCTTGCTCTCCCAGCCGCTGCCGTCGTTCTAGTCGCTGCCGCTGCCGCCACTCTAGTTCCCGCTGCTGCTGCCGCCGTTCCAACTCCAGCAGCTGTGACCTCGGCGACGTCTCTAGCCACGCCTGGGCCTGTCGCTCGCGCTGCGGGCACCCGGAGACCAGAAATTGCCACAGCACCGGCAGCAGTATGATGGTGCTGATCGCCACCGGTGCGATGAACGAGGAGGCCCCGGATATAATACAGTATAGGCACGTGTAGTACAAAAGTGGATTCGTGTCTTTGCACCTACCGCGTTCCTCGACCCAAATGAAGCCGAGCAAGTACAGGAGGAGCGACCCCGTCTCAAGCCAGAAATTAATTCTCCGCACGTTACTGCCCTCTTCGTAGTGCTCGATGTAAGAGATCTCGGAGAATTTGCGCCTCTTAAGGTAGAGCATCATGGTCTGGGCGATAGTCAGCATACAGTACATGCGAAGAAAAACGGCCAGAGGTCTCTCGGCCTTTACATAGCCCTGTGCTCCGTGGATGGCGCCGATGCTTACCAACATCAGCACGTTGAATATTAACTTGAACATTATTAGGGTGCGGGCGCACGATAGTGCGTCGATGCGGTGGAAAAAGCTCTGGCTGTTGTGCGCCAGCCCTCCATTCATTCTGTCGGGCTGCGCGCGGCGCATAACGAAAAGTGCCATGGACCAATTGAAACTTGAGCACCCAATGGCGCGCTGCTAGTGGCCAATTTAAAGGAGAGGAAGGCGGAGCAGAGCTGAGCATGGATATTGCTAGAAATGGCGATATTGCATTCATGCCGGGCACATGGCACGCAAGGCATGTTGATTCACGCAAGTTAATTTGGTAGTGCTGCACGCCCGTGGAAGTTCCTTGTTTAAGCCACTGTGACACTCGTGCTGTGTTTTTGCATTTAGAACCAAACTCAACTCGAATCCGTGTATTGCATAGTGCTTGCCTCTGCTCGGCCGCGGTCGGATAAATTTTTCACGCAGCCCGTATGCGGTAACGACGAGCAAACGGTAAAATGCTAGTAGAACTGTGAAATAAGCTAGTACAATCTATTTGACAGTAATATAAGCAGATAGTGCTGATTGGCCGATTCTAAAACCTGATCGTGAGGCGTTTCTTTTTAAAACCTCAGCTATAAATAGAAAAAATTTGTTTTGCCCCGGGGTCGCGCCCGACCCCGAAGACGAATGCCACGCCTGCCACGACGCACGGCGAGAATGGGCGGGACCGCGCTCCATCTCTCAGCTTCACAAACCCAGCACCGAGCTGGTCAGGTACCTGCGTCCGCCGCATGCCTGCATAAGGTTCCCGAAACCTCGCGACAGCAGCCCTCCGAGGGCCTGTCTTGGCAGAGATAATCCGTTTATCCTGCAGGGCTGACAGATTGGATTTCCCCGTTGCCATCTGTCTGGGGCCCGCATCGTGCGTGGACCGCGAGCCCAGTGCGCCGCATCCCCAGTGTACGCCGCTCCGCGCGGCTGCCAGCCAACCCGGTGCTACGCGATCAGCACCGAAGACCGCTCCGTGCGGTAAGCCCAGTCGTAAACTGGCAGAGCACTCGCCACTGAGGCAGTGCAGAAAGAAATCTACGAACGATTTCTAGTGGACGCCGATACGTACAAGGCGGTCCAAGCAGCGATGATCCGCTCATCCTGCCCTGGGGTTGATGACCTTCCCCAGTAGCTGCTCTGGGATTCGATTGCACACGACCATTGATGCTGCACACCCAGAGCACGTCGCTTAAAGCGACTTAAACCCAGTCTTCAGCGACTGGTGTATCCCAGGTGGTTTACATCTGCGAGTGAGCCATTGAGCCCCGCACCCCTGGAGCGAGCATCGCCTCGCATGCCCTGCCCGATCGTTTAACGCAATTCAACGACTGCTAACCAGCTGATTGCACGACAGCAGCGGCGCCTCCGCGCATTCACTGCGCGCGCCAAGCACCTCATCGCCTGAGGCCCGCACTTATCGGGTGCGCAGCCTGTAGATCGCTACTGTCTACGGCGCGTATGCTTCTCTGATGCTTATTGAAGGAGTTACTTTCAAGGAAGGTCGGCTTGCCTGGCTTTGCGTTGTGTAACTCATTTCAATAAATATTCTAAGTCTATTACATTTTCTGTTGATTATCAAATTGCTTGCCAGCCAGGTTAAGTTCCGGACTGTGGTATTTGAATAACATAGACTTGCGTGGATCGCAATTTATTACTTTTGACGCTTATTAGAATGCTATTTCAGAAGTTTGCATTGTATCGTATCGTTTACAGCTCCTACCCTTGCACAGCCTGAGGCGTCCCAGGCTATAAGTTTATAAGTTTGCTGAGCACTTCTGAAACGCATTGAGCTCTGCGCCTAGGACCTCGAGCTTGTAGACAGCCTTGGATGGCGAGACCATGCGCACCATGCGGAGCCACGCGGGCTTCACCGAGTAGCCGGTCCTGTCCAGCACCACCGCTGCGGGCTCCTGGTCGACGCGGCAGAAGAAGAAGCAGTGGAGGCGGTAGCCGCTGAACGGCCGCAGGTGCTGGACAAAGTTGAGGCTGTACTCAGGAAGGTTGAACACAAAGTGGTCGATCCTCTTGCCCACGAGCGATCTGATGAACTCGCCGGCATCGGTGTTGCCGATAGAGTCGCAGGCAAGCTTGTTTAGGCGAAGCGAGCGCTTCAGACAGTCGATCGCAGCCGGGTTCAGGTCGTTGGCATACACCACCGCGCCCTTCTTGAGGACGGGCAGGACCTGCGGACCCGCGCCGCAGAACGGGTCGCAGAGCGCCTCGTCCTTCCCGACCATCTTCGTGATCGCCTCGCGCTCAGTCTGCAGACGCGAGCACCAGTAGACACGCTCGAGGTCCAGGTAGATCTTGACGCCGTTTTCGGTGTGCACCGTCTGGAGCAAGCCGCTGCCGGCTAGCACCTCGAACTGGTAGAAGCGGTAGACGTTGTCGATGCGGCCCGTCTTGTTGATGACGGTCAGCCCCGTCTTGGCGTGGAGCACCTCGCCTATGACCTGTTTGTAGGGCAGCTGCGCCTCTGAGAGGTTGAGGTGGATGACCGCGCCGATGATCTCGTAGGAGCCCGGCACGAGATCGGCCGGCATGACCCGCTGGAGCAGCTCCGTATAGGTGTAGTATTCGTCACCGAAACGAAGGGCAACGGTGGTAACAGCGCGCCCTCCAACCACGTCGGGCGCCGAGTCCACCAGCAGGATGTAGGCGTCAGCGCTTGCATTCTGCAGCTCAAACGCTCTGTAGGCCTTGGCCTTCAGGATAATGCTTGGAATCCTGGGCACCTTCCTGATGTACGGCGCAGCCGCGGACAAGGCCGCCTGCATGTCGGCCATCGGGATGCCGATCGCCCTGAACACCACCGGCGCATCTGTTGGAGCTGCCGCCACGTCCATGGACGAAAAAATTTACCGGCGTTTTGCGAGTGCTAGCCGGTTAATTGCCGCGCCGCAATGGACTGGCCGGCGCACCTAGCAAAAAGATGCTGGCGTTGTGAATGCCGTAAATAGAGAAGGACGCTGCCCGCCCAAAAATTAACAAATCACTTCTGCGTTGAATTTACTATTTAGACCGCAGCTTACATCTCAAGGCTCTGCCGCGCGAACCGGCGCACCACCTTAATGTACTCACCAGGCTCGTTGCGGAACTGCTGCGCGGCCTCGATGTTGAAGGGGCTCTCGATGTTCGGCGAGTTCAGCAGCGCACGTATGCTGATGATCACGCTCTCGGGCGTGCGCACGGGGAGCCACCGCTCCGAGAGCAGCTCGTACCCGAACTCGTCGTCGCCGGGCTTGTGCAGGATAGAAATGCACACGTTGCCCTCCTTGTCGATATTCGGGTGCCACATCGGCGTCACGAAGCGGAAGGTGGGCGGCGCGTCGGGGTAGTCGAGCGGAAATATCATCTCGGCGCGGTAGATGCCAGACTCGTAGGGCGTGTCCTTCGGCCCGATGATGACCACCTCCCACGTGCACACGTTGTTGTTTATGAGGCCGATGCTGAAGTCGCCGTTCAGCCCCGCGTCCTGTGTGATCCTTCTGTAGTCCTTCATGGCCTGTGCTTTACTCCTGCTCCCGTCTGCGCCCGGCATTGGGGCTAAAATTTTGGGCCGAATAACCAAAGAGAGCACGCACGCTAGGCGCAACAGGGCGGGCAGCAGTTGGCGCAGCCCGTATACATGCGCCCAGAAATAGCGGTATGGAATGTAGCTGGTAGCAGTTACACGGGCATTAATAGAGCTGCAGGCAGAAGCACATAGAACTACCTAGCTCTGCTGCGCAAGGGATTTCAGGGTTCCTGGAAAAGAATTCTCTTCAGCTGTGCGGCACAAAAATAGTTAGGCAAATGGAAACTGCTGCAGTGTTTAAACTCTATGATGAAGAAGCCAGGCAGCGGCTCTCCCCCTCTTCCAGCTCCCTCATTCTATCTGATCTGGCGAGCACGGCCCTGAGCGCCGACGCTTGGTGGTCCAGGATGCTGCCGGGGTACGGAGACTCGAGGCAGTAGGCGCGCCCGGCATGGGTGTCGGTCTCCACGGCGTAGCCGAAAAGCCCACACAGCGAGTGCTGGCCGCTGCAGCGCCCTGTGTAGATAGGGTCAGTGCAGAGCCCGACGTGCAGCGCGCGCGGCCCCGCGTCCAGCGAATCCGGACGCAGCAGGCCAATGGTCTGGCGGTCCCCGGGGCTGGAAAACGCAACTGCGCTGAGTCCGTACTCGTGGGCCATAATGGACGCGATAGCGCCACCGAGCGAGTGGCCAGTCAGCACGATGTGGCTGTCGGGAAAGAGCCTTGCTGTCCGCTCCACAAGCAGTCTCGCCAGCTCCAAGTACCGCTCGGCGCCCAGCCGTTGCTTCCGCAAATTTCTGGCCTCGTCGGAGCGCGCGCACGAGAAGAGCAGATTTACCGCCTGCCGATCCTCAGAGGCAGTTGGGCCGGAAGCACCGCCGAGGAGCTGGGGCGTTGTCCCCTTGAACGCGATCACGATCGCCTCCCCAGCGCGGAACACTTTAGCAGCGAGCCCGCCGTCCGTTTTGTAGTTGAAGAGGCCGCCGGCCAGCTCCTTCGAACCGTAGGCACTCTCGGCCATGTCGAGCAGCGAAGAGAGGCCCGCTTTGAGGCTCGGACTAAGAGGGACGTAGCGCGCGGATGCTAATGCCAATGCCTGCCAGAATAGGCAGTTGTACGGCAGGCCGCGCAGCATGTTTACTGAGAGAACTCGCAGATTTATTATGAAACGACGGGCAAATGCAGTTATAAACGCATCGCGGCTGGCTCGCACACCAATTCCGCGTAGTATCTGGCGCCAGTGCCATAGCAGCAAAAGCCACCTACAAATGCAAATACAAATGCAACAAGAAAACAGAAGTTTGCAAAATGAGATGATCAACGCAGTGGCTATATTTAATTGTTATCGAAAACCTTGACGTCCTCCGTCTTCTGCTCCACCGCGACAACGGCGGAGTGCTTGGTCTTGGACAGCGGGCGCGTCTCGCCGCAGATCACAGTGTCGCCGACGTGGACAAGACCGTTGAAGCACGGGGAGAGGTGGCTGTTTATCTTGGTGTTCCTCCTGGCGTAACGCTTGTACTTCTTGTCGTAGAAAAGGTAGTTCATGATGACGACGACGGTCTTGTCGGCCTTCATCTTGTGGACAACGCCCTTGAAGAGGCGGCCGCGCACGTTGACGTCGCCGGTGAAGGGGCACTTGTGGTCGATGTACGACGCGTTGCGCGCGGTCTCGGGCGTCTTGATGCCGTAGCCGATGTCCTTGCACACTCTGGTGGCAAGCAGCTGCTCCTCGGTCGCGTACGGATCGATGGCAACGGTCGTCTGGCGGGGGAAGACCTTGTCCTTCACGGTGGCCTGCACGTTCGAAGACATTAGGGCAAATTTTTGCTGCAAAATTTTGAAAATTTTATCGGCACGCACCGGCGCGCTGCGCGGCGTGGCAGCGGTGGGCGGGCCGTCTGCGGCGCGCGGCTGCATCCGCGGGCGCCCGGTGCCGCTGCGCGATTGGCGGCGCCGGTGTTTCATCTGTGTGTTATATGGCGCCGCGCAACAAACAACGACGGATGGAGCAGCAGAAGTTCGACTATTTGTTTAAGATCGTGCTGATTGGCGACACGAACGTCGGGAAGACGCACATCCTCTCGCGCCTCATCAAGGACAGCGTGCCGAGCGCCTCGAAGCCCACGATCGGCGTGGAGTTCGGCACGAAGACGTTCGCCGTCGACGGCGCGACCGTCAAGGCGCAGATATGGGACACCGCGGGGCAGGAGCGCTACCACGCGATCACGTCGGCGTACTACCGCGGGTCGTCCGGCGCGGTGGTCGTCTACGACATCACCAAGAAGAACAGCCTCGAGAACGCGCTCACACTGTGGCTGCGCAACCTGCGGCAGGTCGCGGACCCCAGCCTGCCCGTGCTGCTGATCGGCAACAAGAGCGACCTCAAGAGCAAGCGCGAGGTCAAGACCGAGGAGGGGCGCGAGGCCGCGCTGAAGGAGGGGATGGGCTTCTTCGAGACGTCCGCGCTGTCGGGCGAGAACGTCGCGGAGGCGTTCGAGATGTTCATCAAGCAGATCTACGAGATAGAGCGGAAGAAGGAGAACTCGCCGACGCGGGTGAAGGTGCGCCGCGAAGAGCTCGTCGGCGAGTATCTGAAGGGCAAGAAGTCCAAGAAGCAGAAGTCGAGCTGCTGCTGATGGGCCAATTTTGCACATGCCTGCAAACAGAAACAAGCCAGCAGCCAATATAGGATAGGTTCCTATTAAATCAGTGTCGTTCATTTTGCTCTAATAATTGATGCGGCTTATTTTTACACGTATCGGCCATGTTCAGTACCCTTACTAAGAAAGCCTAATGGATATTACAATGCACGGCAAATGGCGGCATTGCTAGAGTGCCGCCGTTTAATCGGTTCTGCCTGCCTAAAATTTTACCCATGATTTTCCCGTCAACCGTGGCCGACTACGAGTACAAGGCCGTCGTCAACAGAGAGATCGTGAGCGTAAAGCTCAGCGACGCGCAAACGAAGTACATCGTGCTGGTGTTCTACCCGCTGGACTTCACCTTCGTGTGCCCGACCGAGATCGTCAAGTTCTCCCAGATGAGCGAGCGGTTCAGGGAGGAGGGCGCGACCATCTTCTTCGTCTCGTGCGACTCGGTGTACTCGCACCAGGCCTGGGCCAGGCAGAAGGTCGAGGAGAACGGCCTCGGGGACATCAGCTGCCCCATAATCTCCGACATCGCGCGGCGGCTCGTCTCGCAGTTCAACCTGTTCAACGAGGCGAACGGCACCGCGATGCGGGCCACGGTCATCATGGACCGGGACTTCAACGTCAAGCACATGAGCGCCAACGCCGACGAGATCGGCCGCTCGACCGACGAGGTGCTGCGGCTCATCAGGGCGCTGAACTTCTCGGCGCTGCACGGCAACACGATCTGCCCCGTCGACTTCCAGTCAAGCAGGGAGTTTTGAATAAATGTTGTTAAGGTATTCCATAGGAGCAACGTAGATAATTGATGCACCGTTTACATGGCCCTATCCTCATACGGCCCTATCTCCGTTGCGCACCATTTCATCATGACAATATTTATTAAATCACACGGCTGTGCGCGCTGCAGCTCTCAGGAGCTGGTAAGGCGCCGCGCCTCGTCGAAGGATATGCTGGAGCCCGAGCCGTAGACTTCGTCGATGACGAAGAAGCGCCGGTGTTGGTGCCAGCCCGCCTTTTCGATGTACTCGCCGATGTCGCCGACGCTGCCCTCGATGCGGCCGCTTTTGAGCATATTGTAGGGCGCCTTGAGAGACGAGGGGTCCTGCAACTGCGCCTGGACGGCGATGAATCTGCTCTTGAGCAGCCTGTAGGCCGTGTCTGTGATCTGCACGCCCCAGTTCTTCCGCGTCTGCAAGGCCGCCAGGAAATCGAGGAGGGACGGCATGTCGCAGCTGGCCACGAACGCATCGGTGAACGCGAAGACGCAGCCCGCCTTCAGCACCTCGAATATGCGGAAGCCAGCGACGCCGTAGAACGTGGTATGCGCGGCCCTGAGCCGTGCGATTCCCCTGATCTGGTGCATGTAGTCAAAGAAGGACTCCTGCACGACCACGCTGCAGCATTCGGTGGGCGTCGTGGACAGGCTTGCGTATCCGCGCAGCGCCCGCGCCAGATACTGCCCGGCGCAGCTCGTGCGATCACCCACGTAGTGGACAGGGCCCTTCAGCCTGCCCAGGTCCGCTTCGTACACAAAATCGCCGAAGAGCGACGCGCTTGCGCCGTAGCTGCGGCACGCCCAGCCGGCGTCCTTGGCCCTGGAGTTCTTGAGCCGCCACACGTGCTGGAGAAGCTTGTCGCCGGTGATCTTGAGGAGAATGTAACGCTTGTGGACCGGCAGCCGCAGGGCGTTGGTGCCGCCGTACGCGAATAGAAGCACCCAGCACGTGTCCCCAACAAGGGCTACGGGTATCAGGGAGCTATTAACCATCCTCCACTTGAACACGTTGTACTCAGCAAACGAGCCGACCGAGAAGTTGTCGCTGCAGAACAGCTCGAAGCGCGGGTGCTGCGCCATGTGGAGGTTGTGGAGGTGCGTTTCTATCTGCCAGCGCGGCACAAAGGCCATGTCCTCGACCGCGAGCGACACGTGCGGATCTGCGCCGCGGCCGTAAAAATCGAACTGGAAGAGCTGGCGCCCGCCGAGCTTCAGGCTAAAGATGCTGGTCTTCGACGGATCGCGGTGCGCCCTGTTCGGCAAGACTTTCCTGCTCACATCCGCGCACACAGCCGCGTGCGCGTCGTACGGGCCCCTGGCGGCCTTGGCATCCATGCGCGGCATCTTATGCATATAGGCGCCGGCCTCGGCCCTGCCGGGCATGATCTCCGGATACGGGCGCTTCAGCGCGGTCTCGCAGGGGTGCGCCGCTTTCTTCTCCTGCCTTTCTGTCTCGGGCGGGGAAGAGGCGATGCGCGCTTCCAGCGGCTCCGCCCTTGGGGCCGTGTCTTTATTCTGGTCGATAATCCTCTTGAGCATGTCCTCCTCCATCTGCTTCTGGCTTTGCTGGAGCTCCGCTGCGTGCTTCGCCTTCAGAATACCGAGCGCACGCGCGACAAATGCGCACACGAAGTCCTTCTCCGCGATATTGCCGAGCCGGTTCCAGGCGGTGCTGCCGTCCGCCCAGCGCACCAGGAAATAGTCCGCGCCGTTGTGTCTTTTGTAGCGCAGCACAGCCGTGATCTTTTCGACAGCCATTACGGGGCATACTGCGCAGAAATTTTCTCCGGCTCAGCCACTGCTTACCATGGCATAACGCATCCTAAAAGCTTCGCAGATGATGCACAAACTTGTGAGAATTCTAAGCAACTATGCATATTTGCTGTCTGATACATCACGCTAAACTGCAATTCAGCCTGCGTGGTCTCCACCGTAGTTTCTGGGAGAAATAAACTGGCTACCCACGGCCCATGCGCGCCACCGAAAACGTTTTCAACGACTGGCATGCCGAGAAAGTGATCCACGCCGACAGGATCACCCAGTGGGACTTCCTGCGCGCGAACGAGTGCATCGAGGAGATCGCCGACGGCTACTACTTCCTGAGCAAGCCGCTGGAGACAGTCGAGGCAGCGTATTACAGGCAGGAGAACGCCAAGCTGACGAAGATGCTTGGGATCAAAAACGTAGAGCAGGAGCTGAAGGTTCTCATCGGCAAGTTCAACACCTACAACGCCGCGAAGGACGTCGTCGAGGAGCTCTGTGGAAAGCTGGCGAGCCTGCGCGGCGTGCCGATCCGCGATATCCACAAGGAGCTGAATCTGACGTTTGATGGCTAACAATAGAGTAAGTAAAGTAACACGCGTTCATTAACCTTTTAATCGTGCCTCAGTATTTTCAGACAGGATAGCAAAGCACTTAAGCGGGTGGGCTGCGCCGAGGCATGAAATGCCTTTCCTCTTGCGGCGCAAGCCGCACATTTTTGGCTCGTCGCTAGAAAGACAAGATTTTGCACCGTGCCGTCCGATGCTGCAGTCGATACCGCTTAGGAACAAGCCGCTGTGCATCGCTGTGCGCGGAACGACCGCGTACATCGGGGACGCCCGCGGAAACATATACACGGTCGAGCATCCGTACACGCACCCCAGGGTGCTGCGCTCGAATAGCAGCCCGGTATCGAGCATCGTCTTCGCGGATCAGCTGATATACGGCGACTGGGACGGAACGGTGCACACGGAGAACGCCTCGCGGCGGCTCGGCCGGGACATGGTAAAGGCCATGGCCGTTTTCGACGGGCGCCTCTTCGTCTCGGTCGACCGCAAGCTCTTCGTGCTCGGGCTCGATCTGGCGGTGCTGGAGGAGCACGACACCCCCGCCAAGATCTACTCTATGGACGTGCACGGCGGCGCGGTGCACTTCGGTATGGCCAGGGGCCTCGTGGCGAGCTACTGCGGTGGCTACCATGCGCCGGTCGACTCGGGGCGCGACGGCGACATCATTTCGCTGCGCAGCGGATGCGCCGGCTCCACGCGCGGCGAGCTCTGCGCGGGCGGGCGCGTGCTTTACTCCTCCGACAAATGGATACGCTCTGTCTGGGACGAGAGCCTTTTCGCGGCCGGGCCGTGCGTGCTGCAGCACGGAAATGTCCTGCACAGCCACGCGGACGATGTTGTGGGCGTGGCGAGGATAGATGACGCAGTTATTTCTATCGGGCTTGACTGCTGCTACAAGGTCCACATCGCGACGCCGATGCTCAGCGAGAACGAGGAGAAGGAGCTAATGGACTTGTTAAATTCATAACTTAGTTTACTTTAACATAGTCTGCACAGAGTCTTACATTATTTATTGAATTCTTGGCAGCATAGACACTACGTAATACGAATGGCTAGAGTGAGTCGGCAAGCATCCTTTATTCAAAACCTGAACGCCGGTCAAAAGTCATTTCTTTGTAGTTTCGCTTTAATCGAGTGTGCTAAAAGCCCTGGCGGCAGAGCTACATCCAGCTCAGCGCCCTTCGGACGCTGTCGTAAATAACTGGATTGTCACGCTTGTATGCGCTTAGATTCAGGATGAAATACGTCATCAGCTCAGTACGGTTCGCATTGTTAAGAAGTGCTATGAACAGGCCAATGCGCTTGTAGGTCAAATAAGAGAAGAAAAGCTCAAATATGCGTGTCAGCTTCTCCAAAGGCAGGGCGTTTAGTTCTGACCGCAGCATATGCTCGTTGTACACGCTGGACCGACTGAGCTCGCTGAATACATACCAGAGCAGCCTGCAGGGCAGCGCACTTAGCTGCAGCCCGCGGTTCCTGAGGAACTTGAGCCGCTGCCAGGACTGGTCCTTTTCGATAAAATAGCCCACGAGTCTGCCGAGTCTATCGAGATTCTCAAAGACCTCCTCCGGCACAAACCTAACAATGAAATGGTAGATCGCGGCGGCGTCCGCCCACTCGGCGCCGTGATGCTTCTCGCAGCGCTCCAGGATGCCGCGCATCTCCGCACGCATCTCGCTGCATGCAAACACGGAGGCCTCTTCGACGCAGCCCGTCTGCGCAACGAGTTTGAGGAGGATCATGCCAACCTGCACCAGCTGCGCCTGGCTGAGGATGTGGTATTTGATCACAACCCGCGCAGTTTTATCGATGGTGGCGTACTCGACCACCCCGAGGCTGTGGTAGAACGCCATCCGCTCGACCAGCTGGACGAACTTCTGGGCCATCACAGCGGAGTCGTACCGCGACTGGAAAAGCAGCAGCGCGACGAAGTTCGGCGCGTTCTTGCTCGTGCGCGAATTCTTGAAATAGCTGCCGATGCTGCACTTTACCAGGCCGAGAATCGCGTTATCGTAGTCTCCGAGCAGGCGTAGAGCGTCCGGATTGCGGCTGTTGATGTTCGTGTATTCGCGAGTCCGCAGAGCCTCCAACAGAACTTGTTTGCCGCGGCCGTCTTCCGCGGCCAGAATATAACTCGCCAGGAACTTGGAGAGACACAGCAGTCCCGCGGGGTTGTACCGGTGGCTCTCTATGAGGGAGTTCCCCGTGTCCTCGCACCAGAGCAGAAGGCCCACCAGCGCTGTGCCGTGCTCCCTGAGATCCAGCTCGGGATGCTCCAGCAGCGCCATGCACGAACGGTACTCGTCGGGCGGCTGGAGCTGCGGTGCATCGGGGCCCTCGAAATGGTGCCTGAGTATGTGCGCCAAGCACCGCTGCTCTCTAGAGCTCAAGGGCTTCGCATAGCTGAACCAATCGGCCATAATATTCCCACCGCCCGCAGGGTCAGCGCGTCCGTTCGGATTAGAGCCGGGCACGCCTGCACTGCAGACAAACGCCAATGATACACACAAGGCGATGCACGTCCAGGTGCTGATCATCTGTGGCTGAAAATTACAAGGGTTTAATGTATTTGTTTTCAATCAGCCTGTCAACCGTGCGCTGGCCAGTGATGGGTAGACAGAGAGGGGATGCCTTGTATGCTGTATAAATTTAGTGGCCAAGTTATTATCTGCGCAGCAGAAGATAAATGAGCCAACTGGCACAGACCTCGCATCCATGACTTCGCATCCATACTTGTACTAGTTCAGGCTCCTTTCTGCGATATCTCTTGTATACTGAGTTGTAGTGGGTAGAACGCAACACACCGGCTGATACTGCGTAGCACACCCATCTTTCCGCCTAGCTCTCCGTGCGCTCTGCCGTACGCCGCGACTACTCGCCAAAATTTTGTTGTCGTCGAATTGCCGAGCATGGATGGCCGCAGAAAGACCATCGCGCGGTGCATCGAGCGGATCGTCGCGTTCGATATCCTCGACGCGGAGGAGGTGGCGTACATCTGCAGCTGCGTGATGGACATCATGGTGCTCGAGCCCAACATCTGCTACGTCAGCTCCCCCGTGGTGGTCGTGGGCGACATCCACGGGCAGTTCACGGACCTGCTCACGATGCTGCAGCTCGAGGGCCCGCCGGGGCGGGCCGCGTACGTGTTCCTCGGGGACTACGTGGACCGCGGCGAGAACTCGCTCGGGGTCATCCTCCTCCTGATGGCGTACAAGGTGCTGCGCCCGGACCGCATCGTGCTGGTGCGCGGGAACCACGAGCAGAGCTCCATCAACCGGTCGTACGGCTTCTACGATGAGTGCGTCGGCAAGTACGGCGATGCGACGGTGTGGCGGCTGGTCAACGAGGTGTTCTCGTACTTCGCGATCGCCTGCGTGGTGGACGGGCGCTACCTGTGCATCCACGGCGGGATTTCGCCGCGCGTTTCGGTGAACAAGCTCGAGCGGATCGACAGGTTCGACGCCGTGCAGGACGACAGCATCTTCACGGATGTGCTGTGGAGTGACCCGTTCTACAAGCCGGGCGCGAGCCTGAACCCGCGCGGCAGCGGTTTCCTCTTCGGCGAGGACGTGATCAAGCGCTTTCTGATGTACAATAACCTCGAAATGGTCATCCGCTCGCACCAGCTGGCGATCGAGGGCTACAAGTGGGACTTCGGGGCGCTCTGTCTCACGGTGTGGAGCGCGCCCGACTACATGGGCAAGTGCTCGAACCCCGGCTCGATTCTTGTGATCCGCGCCGGCCAGCCGATCACGGCGAACAGCCTGCGACTGTACAAGAAGACGAAGAAGGCCGACCTGGCTGCGGTGGACGCCGGCCTCTACATCGTAGACGAGTGAAAGCTGCTATGGTAGGCTCGACGCTCATAGAATAAATGTGAAATCAGTTCCCTGTTATTCGTTTTATAATACGCTGTTTTGCTGAGTGGTTAGGCTGGGCACGTTACGATGTATTGCGGCCTTGCTGACGCTTTTGCGCCCAATTCCATGCCATTGACGTATCAATGCACAGTCCGCCGAGCCCATGGAGGAGGTTTTCCTGCCCAAGAAGGCCACGCGGTACCAGTTCCCCAAGGAGGAGATCGTGCTGAAGCCGGACCATGCGGACTGCCCCATCTGGATCAGCCACGACGCGCTGATCATCGTAGAGGCGTTCCGAGAGGACGCCAAGCGCGTCGCCGACTTTCTGATCGCGATCGCCGAGCCGGTGTCGCGCCCGGCCTACATCCACGAGTACCAGATCACCGCGTACTCGCTCTACGCGGCCGCCTCTGTCGGGCTGACCACCGATCTCATCCTGGTCACGCTGCAGCGCTTTGCGAAGAACATCCTGCCCAAGTGCGTGCGCGCGTTTATCACGGACTGCACGCTGAGCTACGGCAAGATCAAGCTGATCAGGGCGTACACGCGGTTCTTCGTAGAGACGGTCAGCGCCGACCTGTACGCGATGATCGCGAAGGACCCCGGCCTGTCGCGCTACATCGTCGAGGGCGACGCCGCGGCGCTGCGCATGGAGATCTCGGACGTGGAGGCCGTGAAGAAGCGCTGCATCGAGATCGACTACCCGCTGATCGAGGAGTACGACTTCAAGAACGACAGCAAGCTGGCTGAGCTCGCGATCGATCTGCGGCCCACCTCGCAGATCCGGTCTTACCAGGAGATCTGCCTGAACAAGATGTTCTCGAACGGCCGCGCGCGCAGCGGGATCATCGTGCTGCCGTGCGGCTCGGGGAAGACGCTGGTGGGGATCACGGCGATCAGCACGATCAAGAAATCGGCCCTCATCCTGTGCACCTCGGCCGTTTCCGTCGAGCAGTGGCGCCAGGCCACGCTCGGCTTCACGAATCTGGCGCCCGACAGCATCGCGCGCTTCACGTCCGACCGCAAGGAGTGGTTCCGCAGCGACGCGGGCATCCTCGTCACCACGTACTCCATGCTCTCCTACAGCGGCAAGCGGTCCGCGGAGGCGCAGCGCATCATGGCGGCGATCCAGGCGTACGAGTGGGGCATCGTGATCCTCGACGAGGTGCACGTGGTCCCCGCGGCGATGTTCCGGAAGACCGTGTCGGCCGTCTCGCACTACTGCAAGCTCGGCCTGACGGCGACGCTGGTGCGCGAGGACGACAAAATCGAGGACCTCAACTTTCTCATCGGCCCGAAGCTGTACGAGGCCGACTGGCAGGACCTCAGCGCGCAGGGCCACATCGCGCGCGTCGAGGGCGCGGAGGTGTGGTGCAAGATGACGGCGGAGTTCTACCGCGAGTACCTGCTGCAGAGCACCGCGCGCCGCCGCGTGCTCAGCATCATGAACCCGACCAAGTTCCAGACGTGCCAGTACCTCATCGACAAGCACGAGCAGCGCGGCGACAAGATCATCGTGTTCAGCGACAGCGTGCTGGCGCTCAAGGAGTACGCGGTGAAGCTGGGCAAGCCGTACATCTACGGGCCGACGGGGCAGACCGAGCGCATGCGCATCCTGAAACAGTTCCAGACCAACCCGAACATCAACACGATTTTCCTGAGCAAGGTCGGCGACACGTCCATCGACCTGCCCGAGGCGACCTGCCTCATCCAGATTTCCAGCCACTTCGGCAGCCGGCGCCAGGAGGCCCAGCGCCTCGGGCGCGTGCTGCGCGCGAAGAAGCGCAACGACCCCAACTTCAAGGTCTACTTCTACTCGCTCGTGTCGAAGGACACCGAGGAGATGGAGTACTCGGCGAAGCGCCAGCAGTTCCTCATCGACCAGGGCTACTCGTTCAACATCATCACGGACATCCCCGAGTCGGCGATGGGCGACAGCCGCGTCTACAAGACCAAGAGCCAGCAGAAGGAGCTGCTCACCTCCGTGCTCGTTGCATCCGAGAACGACCTGGAGAGCGAGCCGTCCGAGGACTACGACTGCGTCGAGGGCGTGCTCGTCTCCGGGCTCAGCGGCGCCTCGGCCGCCGTGTACGAAGAGCGGCTGAAGGGCGGCGACGGCAAGCGCGGCAGGAAGAACAAGCGCTAGCATGCGCAGAGCGGATCCATAGAATAGAATAAATGTGTGTTTTGACAGCGTAGACTAACTATTAAAGATGCAGGTTTGGACCCGCTACCATGAAAATCGCGGCGCATGCCAAAATCCATTCTTCCTCTAACATCTGCATGTTCCTATAAACAGTTTATTATACAGCGAGATGCTCTCACACCTCTCCCTCGTTGTCATCGACAAGCTCATACAGCAGGTTGATGTGCTTTTTACACAGCGGGCACGAGTCTTTGACGTTGAACCACTCGTCGATGCACTCAGCATGGAAATGGTGGTCGCACGGGAGGAACTTGACCTTGACGCCCGGGACGTAGTCGTCGAAGCAGATCGTGCATGTGTAGTTCCCGTCGGGGATGTCGTCCTCGGACGAATAGGCAATGACCTTCAGCTTCGGCCGCACGTAGTTCACGAGCAACAGAAGCAGGATGATGGCCAGCAGCGGCGCGATGAAAGAGAAGAACCCGAATAAGATCCAATAGTAGCTCATGTAGTACAGGAGCGGGTTGGTGACTCTGCACACGTCGCACTCTTGGACCCAGTGGAAGCCGATGATGTACCAGAAGAGCATCACCGCTTCGAGGCAGTTGTTCACCAGCGTCACGTCGCCGTTCTCCTCATAATCGGGGATGCGGTGGATCCTGAAGAACGCGCGGTTCTTAAGATAGAACGCGATGGCCTTGGCGACATTCAGTATGCAGTACACTCCCAGAAAGACCTTCAGCGGCGCTTCAACCTTTTCGTGGCGCTTGATATAGAGGGTGACACTGATGCTTGCCACTTTCAGCACTTTGACCACGAGCTCCAGCATTACCAGGAAGCGGACGCACGAGAGCGCGTTTACGCGGCTGAAGTAGCGTCGGAAGCTCTGGGCTGACTCCACACTCACCTCGCTGTCCATCCTGCCGGCAGGTGCGCTACATTTAATGGTTAGCGCCGTTAACCAATCGACATGAAAGCGTCCAATGGCTGGCTGGCAGCGACCAACGAGAGGGGTGACGGCTAGGACGGGCCTACAGGCAGATATTATCGACCCCAGTAGAGCAAATAGCTTCAGTGGCTCTAGGGTTAGCTACCTGCTGTGATGTGAAGCCTGGCTACACAGAATACTAATGGGCATGACAGATTCTGCACTCTTTATCACAAATGGTATCAGTGAGATATGCACTGCTATCATCTTTAAGACTAGCCTAGGTTCTAGTGGAGCCCACCTCAAACCAACATGCGCGTACCTTTATTCCAGTTGGTCGTTGCCGCTTATCATCTAATGTTTCAGTTTCTATTGGTCTATAGTTTTTACTATAAATAGTTGCGTACTAACGGGTCGTATGATTCTTAGTTTGAGAATAAAATCACCCCGAAACTTTCGGCGCTTATTGTTCAGTCAAAATAGCAAAATTTCGCGCGTGCGCCGCCTGATTGTAATCGAGCTTATAACTGGTGTGCTGCGGGTAACAAGCATTAGCGCCATCTTATACATAGAGCGTGACAAGACAGTCGCAGCATCGTTAGTGCTGTTACTGATTGGGTACTGTATACTGAATGCCGCGCAGACCATTAGATTCTACCTGAAGAGCCGCGTATTTTTTGAGATCCAACGCATCCGGGACTATGAGGTAGGCAGCAATATGATGCTGTTGTCTAGTCTTTTCGATGGATTGATACTCGCCTGGTATGTAACCAGCCTCAGATATTTCCGAGAGTTTGGTGCATGTAGAGTCACAAATCCGCTCCTATACTATACAAGCATTTTCTGGATTTTGTGCGGGGTTTGTTCATTTGTTGCGCCGCTACTCGGCATCGACGTGCTTACGCTGCTTGAAGACTACTTACGGTTGAGGCTTAAGGCCATAAAATACTTAGCTGAACACGGCATTACCTACGGAAACAGTATATGCATATTTGATGACCCGTTCAAACGATTAAATTAATTGGCACTATTGTATTGTCGCACCTACAGGGCACGCATCCTTATCTATCCCCACAACTGGCACCTCCGCTAATAGCGCTAACAGGGCATATTATTCCGCATTTTACGCCCCGTCGAACCCCCGCACCACAAAAAGGCTCTCCGACTCTATACATGGGAGAACTCCAAGAAACCTCCAATTATAATAAAGACCCTTGTTACGACAAGTTTATTGTACTACGGGGTGCGCAATCACACCTCCGCCTCGTTTTCATCGAGGAGTTCATATAACAAGCTGGTGTGCATATTGCACAGCGAGCACGTGTCTCGCGTATCGAACCATTCGTCAATGCACACAGTGTGGAAGTGATGGTTGCATGAGAGGAATTTGACGCCGTCCCCCGAGACGTAGTCGTTCAGACAAATCGTGCATGTGGTGTTTTCGCCCGGGATGCCGTCCTCAGCAGAATAAGTGATGACATTGAACTTCGGCCGCACGTAGTGCACAAGCAGTAGAAGCAGGACACAAGCCAGCAGTGGTACGAAGAGCGCGAAACCCTCGAATAATATCCAGCACAGGCTCGTGTAGTACAAGAGTGTGTTTGCAGCCTTGCACTTGTCACATTCATGGAGCCATTGATAGCCAACGAAACACCAAAAGAGTATCGTAGCTTCGAAAATGGTGTTTAGCAGCATAACATCGTCGCTCTCGTCGTAGTCCGAGATGCGATGTATCTGGAACAACGCGCGGTTTCTGAAATAAAACGCAATGGTTCTAGCTGCGTTCAGTAAACAGTATACGCAAAGGAAGACCTTCAACGGGGCTTTGTCTTCTTCATCGCGTTTTATAAAAAGAATGGCGTTGATGCTTGCCATCTTCAGCATGTTGAATATGAGTATTAACACCGACTGAAGACGTATGCATGAAAGCGGGCTAATACTAATAAAGGAACGCCTGGAGCCATGCGAATATGCTGAGCTCGCTTCGCCATTCATTGCGCTGGCTTGTACGCAACTTTTAACGGTCAAAT
>JALRLY010000246.1:0-23848 GCA_023647555.1 Pancytospora philotis
CAGTCGAGACCCGCAGCTGAGGGGTTTTTTACATCGAAAGAGATTGAGCTTCTGCAATGGCTTTGTGTAAAGGATACGCTGACCATGATTCGTAGTACTACCGGTAATTTCGGCAGCGAGCGTAATTTCAAGCTTTCCGCTCTGGCTTTAGCTCAAAAGAAAAACCCGAATATGCTCGCACATACTATTATTGACAGAGTTCTCAGAGGAGATTCTTTGGAAGATACGATGAAATATCTCATCAGTTTAACTGCTATTATTGATTTCGCTGAGGATAGGCCAGCTGTATTCGCCTTGATTGGCAAACTTCTTACGCCTGACTGTATCGACGTCCTAAGTGCAGATTTCGATGTAGGCAATCCAGCTCACCGTGATTATACTCGTTTGATCAAAATTTATAAGGTGGACACTGATTCGGACCGCGTCCGCGACATTCGTCGAGAGCTGGTGCGCCCCATTGATGAATTGTTGGATAGTTATTGGACGCCTCCCTCTCCAGCTCTTCCTGCATCTTCCGACGAGTAAGCATTATGGGTAGTTTTTATGAAGTAAACTACTACGCTACGTTTTTAACGTGTTATCGATCTTCTGTATATGCGTGCAGTTTTCAGCGTTTATTCTGAGTCTGCCGCGTTAGTCTGAGTGCTATTACTGTATTTTCAAATTATGTTTGGCACGATTCACAAGCACGGTTGCTAGCTGAAGCTCATTCTGTCTCCTATTACAAATATAACGAACATTCGGGCATTCGCTGAGATTATACCCCACCTAGATTTGTTGTTGATTACGATTCATGCTGCGGGGCTAACTATTCCTAGGTCCTTCTACAACATAAGATAATCAATATGTGCGTATTGATATATTGCTGGTGTTCGTGCAGGGCGCGTATTGACGGCCGGCTTGGCAGTCTTGTTGCGGTCACTCCGCAAGCTCTACGAAAATTCTGCTGATCGAGCAAATTTTTGCGCCCTGAATGTTGCTAGCGTTTTTTTATCTACTGGCGACTTTCGTGCACGGTCGCCCCGGAGACGTTGCTGACATGCCTGCAGAGAGCGTCAACCCGCAGTGCGCCACCGCGCCTGTGCAGCTTGTAGCTGATGGATGGCTCAGCCCTCGGGAAGTTGTGCTGTTGGAGTGGTTGTACATAGGCACTGTATCGCTTGTGCTCAATACGCCAAGGCGCGTATTATTAGTCCGTGCTAAGGATTTAGGCGCCAACCTGCAGGCCCACTGCATTGTTGCGACAGCTCTTAAAAAAGAACGCTACGCGGTTGCAATGGAATATCTGGCGTGGTTGGCTACCAATCACAATGTTAAGGAGAGCGAAAGGCCCGATGTATTTGTTCTGCTTGCGAAGCTATTTTCAGATGAATGCATCGGCTTCATGACAGCGGATCCCGTCGTGCACAAGTCAGCAGAACTCAATACTGTCAAGTCTAAACTCAGTGGAATAGTGAATACGCATTTGGACCTGTTATCTGAGATCCGTAAAGAGCTAGATGGTCGCGTTGAGAGTTACTTGCCCGAAAATTCGGCGCCCCGTCTTTTGATTCCTGACGTAGCATCCTCTAGCTGACGAGCCACATGGTCAGCTTAATGAAGTAAATGCTTTTACTTTTATTTTTAATGTGCTATGGGGTTTTATCTTCTCGTTTTGATGTTGGTGAGAGTAATGAAGATTGCCTCTTGAAGAATGCGGAGCGTCAATGCGACTATCCAGCTCGTTTAAGGCGCGGCTACACGCCCACCATTATGAACTGATACTCTGCCTCGACAAACGACTAAAGCGTAAGCATCTATCAAAATGAAGTGCTTAGGTGTATCGGTTGAGCCTCAACGAGTCAGCTCTAAACCTCCAGGCTAAACACCCTCCGGTTAACCTAGGATGAGTAGTAACTACCGTAACATGTCTCTATGCAGCTTTCAATGATACGTATCACGAATGCTGGATCAGGTATCACGTTGGATCTGTGTGAGGTCGTGAAAATTTTGCAGCTAAGATGAATTTTCGCAGCCCTGAATGTGCCAAACGTTCTTACATTTCTTGGCTGCCCTCGTGTACGGCGATCCTAGGAACGATGTGAGCATAGTTGCAGAGAATAGCGGCTCGCAACTTGATGATGGGCCAGAGAGTTCCATACCTGAGGAATTTTTTACCACCCAAGAGATCAAGTATGTGCAGCGGCTTCACGTAGAAAATCGGCTAATCACAGGCGGCTATAGGCGTTCTGGAGAACGCAAGTGCAAAAGCCTGCGTAACGCTCAGAAGCAGAGCCCTAGGCTTCTTGCACACCTTATTACCGAGTCGGCCTACAAAAAAGATACCTTAGAAGGGGCTATGAAGCATCTTATTAGTTTGACCACGCATCTCAAAATCAGTGATGATGAGAAGCAGGCTGTATTCGACTTACTGCATAAGCTCTTTACGCGGGACTGTTTTATTTACATGAGGAAAAAATCGGGTGTGCTTTACGAGCAAGCGGGCGAGTGGGCCATTCGGTACGACCTTGATAACATAGACACGGAATCGGGCCTGGTGCTTGAGATTCGCAAGCAGCTTGAAAAACCCATGAGAGAATTATACGATAGTTACTGGACGCCTCCCTCCTCGACGGAACCTCCTTCTTCTGAAACAGATTCCTCTGACTGGTAACCGTTATGGGTGATGCTCATGGAGCTGTTCATTTCACTGTTGTCTTGATTCGTAATAAACAATTTTCCCGCAGTGCATATTCTTGTGTTAGTTCTGATTCCAGAGCTTGAAGATCTGTAAAGCACTACTGCGACTATTCAAACGCATGTCTCAGCGCAAACACCTATCTATAATCATTAACTGATGCCCAGGTTCTTTGCCTTCCCGGCTATAATAATATACCGGGCATTCGCAGGGATGAGGTGTTGATAAACTAATCAAGCGAGTCAGGGGTCATACCGCTGAGCTGAATACCCCCTGATCAGCTCAAAGCGTGATTCAAGCTATGTACTATACTTCTGTAGATTCTTGATATTTACGCAACGTGCGTTCTTCGAAGACTGGCTTGAGCGCCTTCATGCTGTCGGTACGCAAACCAGCGAAAAATTTGCTGATCAGGCAAAATTTTGTAGCCCCCAATGTTGCTGGGGATCTGTCATACGTTGGTGATGCTTGTGCACGGTCGGCCTGGAGACGATGTGGGCGCGGCCGCAGACAGTGGTTGTTCGCAGCGCGATGGTTTGCGAGAGTGTTCTACAAGTGAGGAGTTTTTTACTCCTCAAGAAACTATATATTTGCAGCGGCTTTACGTAGAGAACCGGATAAGTCTAGGTAGTTACAAACGTTCTGGAGCGCGCAAAGGCAAATTTCTACATTACGCCCGAGAACAAAGCCCTAGCCTGCTTGCACATTTTATTACCAGGGGAGCCTACGAAGAAGATACCGTAGAAGAGGCTATGAGGCACTTAGTTAGTTTAACCGTCCATCTTAAGTTCGATGATAATGAAAAGCAGGCAGTATTTGACTTACTTCATAAGCTTTTCACGCGAGAATGTTTTGTGTTCTTGAGGCAAAACCATGGCGTGCTTCACTCAAATGAGGATTATGTTGTTACATACAGGCTTGATTACTTGGACACGGAATCTGGCATAGTGTTTGAAATTCGTAAAGAACTTGAAAGACCCATGAGTGACTTATACGATAGTTTTTTGACGCCCCCTTCGTCCACGGATCCTTCAACTTCTGAAACAGACTCTGCGAACTATTAAGCATTATGAATGTTTTTTATGAATTAAATATTCTCATTTCTCTTTTCGATTCATTGCAGATGTTCTGTCCTAGTACTAAGTCTGCCTTGTTTTCCCTGCCCTGGTGTAGCATGCAACTTTATTGCGTATTCTGACGCTCTAAGTTTAAAGATTTGTAGAGCACTACTGCGGCTAATCGAATAATGCTTCGGCGTTGGTACGCACCCACAGTTGTTGACTGATGCTCAGCTTTTCTGCCCTCCCGAGTCAAGAATATGCCGAACATTCGCTGCGACAGAATGCTCTAGTACAGTGGATACAAAAGAAGCTACACCGCGTGGCTCTGTAAATTCCTGGTATTCATGCAACGCGTTCTTCGAAGGGCGGCTTGAGCGCCGTCTTGCTGTTAATACGTAAGGTCCACGAAAAATTTGCTGATCAGGCAAAATTTTGCAGCCCCCAATGCTGCTAGCGATCTGTCATATGCTGATGATGCTCGTGCACGGTCGTCCTGGAGATGATGTGGAGATGGCCGTAGAGGAGAACGGCTCGCAGCGTGGTACAGTGCAAGAAGGTTCTGCAATTAAGAGTTTCTTTACCTCTGAGGAGGCCGAGCTTCTAGAATGGTTATATGCAAGGTTTAAAGTGGTTCAGTTTGGTGACATATCAATTGACTACGCTTTGGCTAAAGCTAAACGTGTAGATTCTAGAAGGCACGCAGTAATGATTATTTCGAGCGCGTGTTTGCAGAAGACATTGGTAGAATCGATGGAGTGTCTTACGAGTTTAGTTCAGCAATGCTGTGATATTGGAACTGACGAGAAGCGCGCCGTGTTTGAACTACTGCCAAAGCTTTTTATGCGTGAGTGTATTGAGTATGCCAGAGAAGATCCGTATTATGCGGAGAGAGCAGGATATAAGCGCTTGTATGCTAATTTTTATAAAATGGAGCTGTATTCAGACAGAATACGCGACATTCTTCGAGAGCTAGAGCGCCCTATGGATGAATTATTGGACAGCAATTGGACGCCTCTTCCTGCTTCTTCTGATGCAAAAACTGCCGCCTAAAAGTATTACGGGTAATGTTTGAAGTAAATTACCTTGCTACTTTTTAATATTCTGTAGATGCTTGATCTTCTTATTTTTTCACTGCTTATTCTGGAGCTTGCCGCATAAGACTCAAAAATAATTACTGTGACTCGTTTAAATTACGTTTGTATGACTGCTTGTCTGCAGTTGTGAACTAATGCTCTGTCTCTATAACTACATGAATACATCGAGCATCCACTGGGGTGTAGGGTACAGGCAAATCGCTTGAGATTTTCATGAGCTACAGATTATAGCGTTGTGCTGTTTACTCTTAGGCCAGCTCACGGGTTGGAAAAGCTACACGGGCATGTCTGTTAATTCCTGTCATTCGTGCGGTGCGTGACGCATGCGATGGTTTTCTCGACGACCGATATGAGTGCCGTCTCGCTGTTAATACGTAAGGTCCGCGAAAATTTGCTGATCAGGCAAAATTTTGTAGCCCTCAATGCTGCTGGGGATTTGTCATATGCTGATGATGCTTGTGCACGGTCGTCCTGGAAATGGTTTAGGTACTGCCGCAAAGAGTAGCAACTCGCCATGGGCTACTGTGCGCAGTTTTAAAGCTGAGGAAATGTTCACCCCGAGTGAGGCTGAGCTTTTGAAATGGTTATTCGCTAGGGATTTTATGATCAGATTTCGTGAAGAATCAATTGACGGGGGTTTACGTTTGGCTGAACAATATGATTTGAAAAAATATGCTGTCAATGTTATTGTGGGGGCTTTAAAGAAGGGTACCGATGCAAAAATACTAGAGCATTTAGTCAGTCTAGTTATGGGATACAACCTCGAACTCAGCGAGATGGGCCCTCTATTCAAACTGCTGTCAAAGCTTTTTACGCGTGACTATATTGAGTTTGCACGAGCAGATCCGGACTATATTGACTGTAGAGGTAATGAGCCACAAAAAGTTAATTTGTATAAGATGGATCTAGATTCTTGCCTAATACGCCAGATTCATCAGGAGCTGAAAGACCTTGCAGAACAGTTTTCAGCCATAAGTTGCGCTTCTCATCCTTTAGCCTCTGATACAGCTTCCACCAGCTAATGAGCTCTATGAGCGATTTCATTAAGTAAAGTGCTTTGCTTATTTTTGTGCACAAAAGGTGCCCTATGCTTCCATGCTTATTCAATAGGATTTGTGAGGTTTGTATTCTTTCTCGTCGTTTATCTATGACTGAGGATCAATCGTAAAATCCAGTACTGCTGGTTATCCAGAACGGCATGGAAGCTTCCCCACCAATATACTCAGCAGGGGAATTGTGCTGGGCTTTAAACAATAAAGCGAGATCGCAGCTTTGATGGCTACGTCGTTTGGCTAACGAGTTTACGGGTGCACGCTCCGGAGTAGAAGCTTTTTGTATGTGCATGCTCGCAGTAAGCGAAATTTTATTGGGTCGCAGCCCACAAACTGCATTCAATAATCTCGCGTAGCAGCACTGCTCTGAGCGTCTTTAACTCCCATTGCTAGCAGTATGCTCAGTTTACACTGCCTCGCACGCGCAGCCGCAGGAGCTGAAAAAAGGAGGGCCCTGCAGCCCTATGAGCTCGCAGTTCCCCGTGACGCTGGCTGTCAGGAAAACAAAGCAGGAGCAATTCAAGAACAATGTTCTGTACGTGCATCCCGACCTCCACTTCGAGGACACCGACCTGGCGCTCGTGGACGGCCGGTTCCTCTTTGTGCTGCGGCACGACCCGGCCGGCCCGCCCGGGACCGCTGGGCTTTCGCTTGCGCAGCGCGAGAGCACGGGCAAGACCGGGCTGAAGTGCGCGATCGATGTCGATCTTGTGGACCGCAAGTACATCGACCGGCTCTCCGTGCTGCGCCTCAGCGTGGAGATGTTCAATCCGACGCCGTGCGAGATCGACGCCAATGTTCTGAAGCTGCGGATCGTGGAGGTCTACCGCGACTACCCGTTCAACAAGGGCCAGCGGCTCTACCTCGAGTACTTCAGCGCGGAGGGCGACCCGGCGATTCTTATTCTGAGCGTCACGGAGCTCGCGACCGAGGGCGGCGAGCCGTACGGCATTCTGCACGAGGCGTGCGAGCTCGTGCTCGCCTCTGCGTCTGCCAAGCTCTCGCTGACGAACAGCCACGGGCAGCTCAGGTCGAATCTGTCCTTCGAGCAGCTCGGCATCGGCGGTCTGAAGAAAGAGTTCGAGGTGATGTTCCGGCGCGCCTTCGTGCAGCGGTTCTGCGAGCCCGGGCTGATCAAGAGCTTCGGCATCACGCACGTGAAGGGCATCATCCTCTACGGGCCGCCCGGGACCGGCAAGACGCTGATTGCGCGGCAGCTCGGCTCGCTGCTGAATGCGCGCCCGCCGAAGGTCGTGAACGGGCCGGAGATCCTCAACAAATACGTCGGCCAGAGCGAGGAGAACATCCGCAACCTGTTCAAGGAGGCCGAGGAGGAGTTCCGGCAGATGCGCGAGCGCAGCACCCTGCACATCATCATCTTCGACGAGATCGATGCGATCTGCAAGCAGCGCGGCTCGGGCGGGTCGGCGGGCGTGGGCGACCAGGTCGTGAACCAGCTGCTGTCCAAGCTGGACGGCGTGGAGGCGCTCGACAACATCCTCGTTATCGGGATGACGAACCGACTCGACATGATCGATGAGGCGCTGCTCCGCCCCGGGCGCTTCGAGATACACCTTGAGATCTCGCTGCCCGACGCGGCCTCGCGCTTCGAGATATTCACTATCCACACCAAGAAGATGAGCGGCAACAACTTCTTGGACCAGTCTGTGGATCTGAAGCAGCTGGCTGCGCTGAGCAAGAACTACACGGGCGCTGAGATCGCCGCCGTTGTGCGCGGCGCCATCTCCTTTGCCCTCGAGCGCAACGCCGGCCTGGAGGAGAAGCTGCGGATGGGCGGCACCGAGGATCCCTCTGGGAGTTTAGACGCGAAGCTCGATCTCGATGGGCGCGCCGATGCGCAGGTGCCGGACATCAAGGTGACGATGGCGGACATGCTCGCCGCGCTCGATGAGACCAGACCCGCATTCGGCGTCGACGAGTCTGAATTCACCGCCTTCAACAAGGTGTTCTATGAGACGCTCGCCACAACCAGCATGGAGAGCACCAGCGCCGAGATGCTCGAGCGCCTGCGGCGGACTAACCTTTACAACACAAACTCGTTGCTGATCTATGGGCCGACAGGCACCGGCAAGACCTCGATGGCGGTGCGCGCCGCGCTGCGCAGCACGTTCCCGTTTGTGAAGCTCATTTCCCCGCGCCACCTCGTCGGCCTGGCCGAGTTCGAGAAGATCAACTACATCAAAAACAGCTTCTCTGACGCGTACAAGTCGGAGGAGGCGTGTGTCATCCTGGACGACATCGAGGGCCTCATCGAGTTCGCGAACATTGGGCCGCGCTTCTCCAACCCGATCCTTCAGGCACTCAAGATCTACATCAAGAGGGAGAGCACCAAGAAGCTGTTCGTCTTCGGCACCACGTCGTGCCCCGATGTGATGCAGGAGTGCGGGATTTTTGACGCCTTCGATACCGCGCAGATGCTGCCGCCCGTCTCTCACGAGGATTTCCAGCAGCTCTGTCAGCAGAATCCGGCCTTCGGTGCCGTGGACTATGCCGAACCGCTGCCGATTGGAAAGCTGCTGCGGCTCCTCCCCGATGCCGACTACCAGACTTAACGAAGTAAACAGTGGTAACTTTTTATTTTTTTGCTAATGGCAGTGCTACGTAGAATCATATGCAAGCGTTACTAGTGCATTGCAGAGAAGACTAGTTATTCACTTACTGTTTTTATAATAGACTGCAACTCCTTTTCAATGGTGATTTAATTAGCAATCATATTGCTGCCTAAACTAAGTGTTGGTCTGGAATGGGCTTTGATGACTGCTATTTAATGCTGCAACGCAGCTGAGTGCTATCGAAGCTGGCGCCGCTCCTGTTTACAAATGCTCTCTATCACTCGCAGCGGAAAATCGCGTACAAGCCGTAGCTGCCAGCAGAGCCCAGACCAGCGAGCATATGCATTCATACTTATTATCAGTGCAGAAAGACCACTGCGGCTGGCCAGCAACAGCCAAAGCGCCAGATCTAGCATTTGTCGTCTGTCAGCAATATTAGAAATTAAAATTTGTTTGTGCACAACACAGTGTTTGCAGCGAAACTGCGGTGCAGCTGGCGACGCTGCCCATGGTGGCAGTCTGCAGCGATAGCCAGCGGCAGCGGCAGCGCTCGGGCGCCCGATCATACTCTCAAAACTTTGTGCGTAAAATAAAACAAATTTTTACTGTCCCTGGTCAATGATCGAAAGCAACATCATCAAGAGATTTCTTGTGAGTCTTTTCATGAAGAACAGCCGACTCGACGCCATGGAATTCACCAACTTGGCGGTATCCACGCTGAATTCGCGGTTCTTCGTCAACGAAAGCGTGATCGTGCTGAGTTTGAACGCGCGCGGGAAGATCACGCGCTGCAGCAAAGACACATATACGGTTGCGCTCGCCGACGGCGCGGAGATGGAGGTGGAATTCAGAAATCTGCAGCGGAAGAGCACCGTGAGCTACGACGACGTATTATACTTTTTCGAGTGCGTGACGGTCCCGACGGCCTTCGGGCGCATTCTAATAGATAACGTGATGGACAGGATAGCCGACATCGGGCATCCGATGCAGCCCGCGCGCTGTTTGTACGAGCCGCCGGCGCCCCCGCACCCGGAGGCGGCGCTGGACGGCGGGTACGCCTACGGCTACGAGGAGCCCAAGCGGATGAGGCGCGGGCGCGGCGCGGCGCGCAGCGAGCCCGGCTACCCGCGCCACGAGCGGGCGCACGGGAAATCGACCGCCATCAGCAGCAGCCCCGACGGGTACATGGAGAGCGACGGCGGCTTCCCCAAGAAGGGCGACCGGCCGCAGAATAAGCTTGATCTGAACAAGCTCGAGCGCGTCGCCGTGAGCAGCTTCGAGGGCGATGCGCTGCGCTCGCTCGTCAAGATCTACGTTTTCCTAAAAAATTTCAGCAACGACTATTCGTTCGGCGAATTCACCATGCAGACGCTGGCCAACGATATCCTCGATCCGGACTACGCGTCGCCGCTCTTCTACAACCTCCACGCTGCCGTCATCAAGGCTGTTGACGCGACCATAGCGGCGCGCAAGGAAAAGTACATCGATTCGATTGCCTTCATACTCTCCGGGCTCCCCGAGTACGAGACCGACGCGGCGCCAGCGGCGCCGAAGAAGCGGGCGGCCTTCACGGCCGACAACTGGAAGCAGCAGACGAAGCTGTTCCTGCAGAACCTCAGCCGGGAGACGGAGGAGGACAAGATACTGCAGTTCTGCGAGTTTGGCAAGAAGGGGAGCGCGGCCCTGCGCACCGGGCTCATCATATTCCTGATCGACATTCTGATGCTGACGGACAGCTTCCACAGTCTGGTCAACGACAAGCAGGTTTTCATCCGGGACGAGCGCGAGAAGTACGAAACGCTGTGCACGCTCAAGCGCAAGAAGTACGACACGGCGCAGCACAAGATCGACAAGCTGATGAAGGAGCTCGACGGGCATGCGAGGCTGGTGCTGTTGCACCCGCTCAAGGTCATGCTCGGCAAGTACCAGAAATACACGGCCTTCATTATGGACAGCAAGCCGCATCTCCAGGACGGCAACGAGTTCTACGTGCTCGGGAAGAAGGAGATCTCCCTCATACTCTGCGACCTTGACCCGCACATCAAGGGCGAGAAGCAGCTCTACTCTAACCTGAAGGCCTGTGTGGAGACGCTGCTGTAATTGCATCTGCACGGTATCCGCGAGTTTGCTAGTAAATCATTACTGGATTATTTTAGTGTTTTTAAGTGAACGTTAATACTTCAGCTCGCGGCACTATTTGATCCATTGATCAGCACAGGCTTAATTGTAAGCGGTTGCTGGCTAACATAAGATGGTACAAATATTCAGCACAAAACTAATTTAACTCATGCATCGATATGCATCCCCTTTTGATGGGATACCTCCTTCACATGCAGTGCGAGCACTAGTCGTCGGTGTACACGATCTTCGTGCCGTCGCTTACTACCATCAGGTCGATATCGACCTCTGAGTTATCGAGAACGACGGCCAACGTGTACCTAACCTCAAAAAGATACGTCTTGATGCTGAAATTGTCGATGTTGATGTCTATGACCCGCTCGAGGCAGCCGCCCGATCTGAAAGACTTTCTGAATACGATTGCCATGTCCACCAGGCTGCCTCGCTCATAGACAGCCCTATACACCGCGACCTCAGTGCTTGCGGTATCTCTGAGATAGGCCAGCGTAATCGTCGAGTTCTGACGGAAAATGGAGGGATAGGAGAGCCGTGCGATTGTCCCTTCCGCTGCATTGATCGTGAAGGACAGGGGCTCTCGCTGCACCTCGAGTATACACGGCGCGCCATCTGTCGGCGGAGGGGAAACTCGCGCCTGTATTTCGTCCATCTGCTGCATGAGCTCGCCGCTGCTGGGAATGGCGGTGGAAGGCGCTTGGTCGCGGCTATTTGTACCGACTGCACTGCCCGGAGCAGAGAGCAAAGAACGCAATAGCAGGCCGGCAATCTCTGCTTTTGCGTCGCGCAGCTCTGCATAGTCGTCGGTGTTGAAGTTTAGGAGCGTGACCACCTCGCTATTGAAGTCGAGCAAGTTGTTGCTGTGCACCGTGAATATGGCCCTGTGCTTGCTAGTATCTGCCGCATCTTCTGCCATTGCGCAGCATTCGTACCAGATTTTGTAGTGGGTGCTGCTGTACGACGGGGGCAGGGAGGCAGGCAGCCGGGCCGTGATGCACCCGCCGGTGACGGCCCTGAACGGCGACTTCAGGTGCTGGATCCGCACCGTCGGCGATTCAATGTACCCCTTGATCTGCACCGATACCAGCGCCGCGGCGCCTCCGACCAGGCGAATGTTTAACATCTCTCCAGCATAGCCGCCCTCCAAAATGATCTGCATCGCGAGCTGGAGGGCTCTTCACAACGCAGAGAATAGTCAAGGCGCCGCGACAAGCTTCGTACCACGAAAACTCAAATCAATATAAAGCTCGTTAGAAACTTAATTTATTACAGAGCCACCACTACCCAGGTCTATCGCGGGTACTAGTCTCTTTTGCGCTTGGCTCTTCTATTGCGCACCTCTTCGGTATCGGTGCCGCCGAAAACGTTCGACTCGCCAGTCCCGTTGTCCCTGCCGGAAAAGATGTTGAACGCGCCTGACGGATTGCCGAACGGGTTGAAGGGGGCTGGGGCGGGAGGCGCGCTCGAAGCGCCGGGATTGAACATGCTGGACTGCGGGGCGGCAGGAGCAAACGGCGCTGCTGGCGCGAAGGACGTAGTTAGCGTGCCGCTGGATGCGGCCGGCTGCTGAATGCCGGCAGACGGCGCAAAGGTGCCGCCGTTGAGTGTGCTCGTCGGTGGTGCGAACGGATTTGAAAGGCTACCCGCGGATGAGGCGAACGGGTTAGCAGGAGCAGCCATAGCCGGGCCAGCGGGAGCGAACGGGGATGTGGCCCCCAGCTTGCCTACAGATGAAGATGCACCGAGCAGCTGTGCAGTGGTACTTGGCATCGGTGTTGCAAACGGTGAAGCCGCGGGCGAACTTGGCTTGCTAAAAGGATTCGAGAGCGTGCCTGAGCTCTGGAACGGGTTAGCAAGCACGGCAGGCGCCACGAATGGCGACGGGGCAGGCTCATCCTTCTTCTCCGTGCTTTGGAAAGGACTGAAGAATGTGCTTCCCTGCGCGGTTGCTCCGGTGCCGCTCTGAGCCGCTGAGCTAGACTGGAAAGGATTAGTCCAGGGTTTGGATCCCTCAGACGTTCCCGGGAGTTCAACCTTAGCTGCAGTAGCCGATGTCTGGAACGGATTGCTGAATTGAATGTTGGGGCGGGGGCCACCCAGTGCACTACCGGCCGGCTCAAAAGCGCCCAGGCCCGTTGGCTCAGGCAATACTGTTTTGATTTCCTCCACCTCGGCCGGCTTATTCATAGAAGCGTTTACAGTGTTTGAAAGCAATGAGGCCGGCGCAGCATCAGCGGATGCAGGTACAGTGGCCGTGCTACTGCTAGCAGCAAATGGAGCAACCGGTGACAAAGAATTACCGTGGATCTTGAACGGACTCTCGAGCGTACTATTAATCGGTGCAGAGGGAGCATCAACAGCCACATTCTCCTGCTGCACAGTAAGCTCTTGAGGCGGCGCGGCTTTCTTCTGGAAGGGATTCTCGAGTGTGAATGCCGGTGCGGCGTCAGCTACTTTCTCCGCGGTCGGCTGAGGAGAAACGACGCTGGCAGCCGGCTTTGTAGCAAAGGTATCGGCAAAGGGATTGCTCAAAAGAGGCGCCTCGGCGGGCTGTTTCTCCATAGCCGTGCGGCTAGTGGCAATGCTGGCAGCTGGCTTTGAGGCAAAAGCATCAGCGAAAGGGTTGGCCAGAAGAGGGGCCTCGGTAGCCGGGGCCTTTGGCACAGCGCCAGCAGCCGTAAGATTAAAAGTAGACCCGCCTTGAGGAAAAGCAAATGCACTGGGTGCCGCGCTGCCCTCCTCCACAGCGGCGGGCTGTTTGTCCACAGACCAGTCTTGGTTCCCCTGCGGGAAAGCTGGAATGCTCTCGGCCATAGTCTGAACCATTGGCACATCCATAGCTCCGCTCCCAAAGAGTGGCGCTGCTGGGACATTTCTGCAGAACAGACTCTTGTCCACGTTAGCAGCAGCCATCTTGGTGTTCTCGCGCCACTGCGCATACGCCTCGCGCTCATCAGAAGCGAGATCATCGGAGTTGAACGCATCGTCGGTCAGCGAGCGCGCGATGAGCAGCGGACAGCCCAGCCGCTCGGTGAGATCGTCGGCGGTCCTTCTGCCCCTCGCGAGTCGGCGGCGCTTCTTGGCCTTCTCGTCGCGCCGCAGCTCCTCCTCCAGGCGCACCTTCGCCGTTATTTCGCGCCGCAGCTTCGCCTCTATGCACGCCTCGCAGCCGGTCTCGCCGCACTCGAAGGCGCAGCGCTTCTTCTTCAGCGGCATGCTGTTCAGCGCCTCGATGTTCTCCCGGGTAAAATACTGCACCTCATCGTCGCTCCCCACGTCGCCATAAACAATATTCCCGTTCACGCCGTACGACACGTCGTGGCTCGCGCTCACGCCGCGCCGCAGCATCCGGCGCAGATCAGCCGACCCGAACATGCCGGTCTGCGGCCTGCTCCTGCTCTCGCGGGCCAGCAGCGCCTTCTTGCGGCACCGCATGGCCCGGCGCACCTCCTTGAAGCGCCGGGCGACCGCGTCCTTGTCCTGCACCATGCGCCTCACGATGTCCTCAACGGCCATCACATCCTCCATCGTGAGGGGCACAGTCGTCCTGAAGACGTTGATCAGCGCCTCGAACTCCTGCGGATGCTTCTTCCTGCCCAAGGCTCCGATCAGCAGATTGTACAGGCCCTTGAAAAAACTCATCTAAAGGGTAAAATTTTCTCCATCATGTATAGCGCACTGGTACAGAAACAGGCAGTTTTGCGCAGGCAAACGGGGAGCGGCGAGATGGTGTTTATAACTGCAGTAGATACTGAGAGAATGTAGTAATAGCCCTGCGTTAGATATTCTACTAGTCGTGCTGTGCGACGACAGATGTTCTGTCAGCAGGGACGGCACGTTTACCATATTGCGATAATGCTATCTGGAGATACACTCTCATATGTGGTAAGCAGTACTACAGATCATTGCCGTTAAAGCGCACACTCATCTCGTGCGAAGCGAAGCGTGCATGCCACCAAAATGATTTTTGCTTTCTGCATTATTGTTGTCTGTCTTCTACTATTCTTCCCTATTGTGTAGGGTTCAATGGCGCAATAGGTTAGCGCGTTCGGCTGTTAACCGAAAGGTTGTGAGTTCGAGTCTCACTTGAACCGAATTTTTGTCGGCAGCAAAATAATTTTTGGACTCAGCATCACGCTGCAGCCATCGTATAAGCAGACACGGGCAGCTATAGCTTTTTATTTAATGCATGGAAGCGCAGCTTGCCTATTTCTGCAAGCCGCTTTTCGAGTGCTGCGGTCTCGCGCTGCATCTTCTTGTAGCTTGCTTCATCGAGCATCTTCTTGGCTTTTATCAGCTCGCCAGCATGCTTATGGAAGGATTTTCCTAGACAGCGCTTAGTCTGCATGAGTTCGCTCTTTCTGTGCTTGTGCAGCTTTGATACGCGACCCTTGCGCGATTTCTTCTTGTATGCTGCATGTTTCGAGCTGCTTGGAGGTGTTGCTTGTTCGTCTGATACACTTGAGAAGCTTGCGCTGCTGCAAAGACTGCCACTGGGCGGCGCCCCTGCATGGGTGCCGATTTTATGCACAGCATCCGGCATCGAGCTGAAAGTTACCCGCTTCTTGTCTGTCACTGGACTAGTAATTGGGGGCGAAGTGATATCGCTTGAATCGCTATTGGTATAATTACTCTTGTCTGAAGCAGAATTGCCATTATCATCTTCCTGCGCACAGATGTAATCAGCTTCTTGCTTATCGACTGGAAGCGCTTCGCTTTCACCATTAAGAGCTGCACAACAGGTTTCTTCGTATAATGGAAGTCTGCCAATTTCAAGCTCGTCGATGAGCTGCTCGCTCCTGTACTCCTCCACCGACAGAGTGATAGAGTCCTCCGTTTCATTCTGCTCACCGCAGACCGCAAATACTCGGCTGCTTACGCGTAGGTAGTCGTCGTCCTCCACAAACAGCAGCTCAACGGTCTTGTTCTCGCGCGCATAAATGGTCCACCTATCGCTAGCAGCGCGCCTGACAGTTTCGATTGACCTGTACAGCACGACAATGGCATGCCCGCCTCCGTATATCCTGATGCCATCGCTCTCCACGAACAAGAGCCCATCAGATAGCTCGAGACTTTTGTACGCGGACACAAGGCGGGCCACGCGGCACCCGATAACCGCGCAGCCGTTGGCGTTATTATAGCGCAGCAGTGCGCGCCGCAGGCTGTCTTTATTGAGCGCAGGCGCTGATAAAAGTGCTTCTCCGTGCTCGCCGAGTATTCTGCGCTCTCTGAGCTGCTTCTTTGTAAAAACCTTCAGCACTATCCGTATCAGAGCCAGCTGCTGATCGACGCTTCCTGCCGCGCGGAATGCAGCAGCGAGCCTGTCGCGGTGCTCGACGATAAATGCGGCTATGCGCTGTTTGATCTGCTTGGTGCCTGCCTTCTCTTCGATGTACTTCAGGCTCTCTGGTCCGGGATTGCTTAGAAGATCCGCGATGCGCTGCGATGTGTCGTCCATCTTTTATGCGCTGCAGAATGGCAAATAAAGGTTAAACAATGTGCACAAGAGCATGAAATTAGTCTCCATGAAGGTTAGCACTATGGAACAGCCCACTGCATTCAATCATCCCTGTACAAAGAAAGCAACAGCGCATTCAAAATTTATTCGAACAGGTTCGAATAAAAAGCAACAGCGCATTCAAAATTTATTCGAACAGACAACGCTACCATGTGCGCTGCATTCTAGTGCACAGATTGATCAGATAAACTTGATTATTTCAATCGGGTACGCGTTCGTCTGTGCAAGATTCTTGACGCATAAATCGCCCTCAGCGGAACAGCTGTCAGCAACGCCAGGCTCGTAGAAGAAGCCGAGGCCGCAGCAGAAACCGCTCGCAAATTTGTACGCGCTCCGCACTACGTGACCGACCAACATGCCGTTCAGGTAAATCTCCGCGGCCCTTTCTGCTGCGCCCTTGGGCACCCTGAAGATAAAGTACGTACCGGCCGGCTCGGCCTGGAGGAAAAGCTTGCTCGTGTCGTAGGCCTGCTTCTTCGAGGCGGGTGTTCTGTTGTACTTGTCGACGATCTCCTCGTTTATGCTGTTCTCTATGGCTGCGTAGAGCGGCGATGATACTTCATCATACACGGTCATGCAGTCGTTCTCGAGGGCGAGGCGGGCGATCTCCTCGTAGCAGACGGGAATCAGCCCCGCGTTTGCCAGATCCTCGAAGAGCTTCATGATCTCCGACCGCTTGCAGAGTATCTTATGAGTCTCTATCGGGTGTACTGCGCTGTGAATCTTGTACAGTTGCGAGTCCTTGAAAATAAGCTCCTTCTTGCTCAGGACCGACACAGAGCAGTCGATAGTTTCTATCGGCTGGATGGATAGCGGCTCGCCAATTAGAATGAGCCTGTCGCCGTCCACGATCGCCTCGCATCTGTTCCCTATGTACTGTACCACCGAATGCGCGTTAAAATCAACATCCGCTAAGCAGCATGACTTGTCCTTACTGCACAGAGCCTTGGCGTCCGCCGTGCTGTAGCAGTACGCCCCGCGAAAGCTCTCATCGAAGAAAAAGCCGCGCGCCTGCGATTTGTAGATGAACTTCGCGCTCTTCAGCCTGCGGCGCAGCGGGATGCTGTAGGCGCCCACCTTCAGCATGAAGAAGCGCTTGGCATAAAACGTGTGCGTGCGCAGGGCATGGCGGTCCTTGGGGCGGTGCGTGAACTTCTTGTTCATCCGCTTGTCGTAGTTTCTGTTGCGCCGGCGCTTGTAGTAGGGGAGGCGCTGCCACGCGAGGGAGGTCTTGTGCGTGACATCCAGGCTCTTCTCCATGGCCGCGATCTCCTGCGAGCGCGCCTTCAGAAACTCCACGGTGTTGATCACCTCGTCGCGCATGGCCGCCAAAATTTTGCCGCTCAAGAGTTTTGCTACCGTGCAGCGATGCAGTCGCATTAAGCGGTCTGATTATGGCACGGATGCTGCATTTGTATTTGAAAGAAACAGGCAATGGAGTTCGAGCATATTTTACAGGCATTATCTTCCAAGAAAGATGCTCCTTCGCCGACAAAAGATCACCAACACGCCCCTAAAAAGTTCCCAACCAGGGAATCGAACCCTGACCACTAGAGTGAAAATCTAGTATCCTAACCGTTAGACGAATCGGGATAAAATATTAGTGTCTGAGGTACTACAGCATGTAAATAATCGAGGAGGGATGTGCACTACGTTAGTAAACATATTGCATCGCAGTTGTTTCCCTTTCACCATAGCCGTGCTACCAGCATCGATCAGCCCATCGTCACAGATAAAACACGCCGCTTGTTTAGCCCCGTTTTCGCATGGGCTGGTCGATGTCGGGGGTGCTCGTCCTCAGCTCCGCCGTGCTGTACTACAACTGCGTGTTCGTGCACCTGCTCAGCGCGAGCAACCGGGCAGCGATGGCCGTCGCCGTTATTTTGTTCGGCGCCGTGGCTGTCGCTGCGAGCCTCAGCTGCGACTCGCGGTACAGCTGGCAGCACGCGCTGCTGTGGGCGCACAGATTCTTCGTGTGCTTCTACACCACCGCCGTGATCAAGATGGAGTACTCGTATTCGTACTACTACGTGGTCAACACGGGCCTGCTGCTGCTTGCGATCGGCCATCTGATACGCTTTCTGCTGATGGCGCGGCTGCGGCAGAATTTTGTCGGGCCGGACCGTCTGCAGTGGTACAAGGATGTGATAAAGCTGGAGCGGATATTCTACACGGCGCTGACCGGTGCCAAACACGAGCTGAGCGATGTTGCGGTGCTCGAGATGATCGCCCGGAACCCGCGGCGCCTCGATCCCAAGGTGTATTTCTGTCTCTTCAGCGACTGCGCTGAGACGCGCGAGCTCCTCGGGCGTTTCGTGGTGCTCGATATCATCCGCAGCTGCTTGAAGGATGCGGGGCAGAGCGTTGGGGCTGGCGAGCCCTCTGCAGAGATCGGTGCGGCCCACGGCCGCGGCGCCGAGAGCATCTACACGGTGATACAGCAGGACCTGCTTGGCACGCCCCGCAGACGCGGCAACAACGGCGCAACCGTTTTAGAGAGCCCCGGCAGAGACGTTGCCACGCCGGGCGGCGTTGTGTCCGATGATTACGTGCCCGCCAAAGACCGCCGGATGATCGACCTGCGCAGCGTGAGTGCGCTGGACGTGCACTGGCTCACAGAGAAGAACAGCTTTATAAAGGTGTACAAGGGCAGCAAGGGATGCTTGCAAGTGGAGGAGGAGGCGTACAAGGCCCTGCGGCGGCTCGAGAAGCTGCAGCTCAAGGGCCTCGTTACGCTCGACAGCCTCAGGGATGTGCTGCCGCTCGCCGCCGCGCAGGACTGCTTCCGCATCCTTACGCAGCGCTTCGAGCCCGTGCTCGCCTTCCCGGACTTTGAAGGGAGCATGCGCCAGCTCAACAACATCCGCGGCTGCTTTATTTCTACGTTGCAGAACAACCAGAAAACGCTCGATCTTGTTGGCACGATCCTTCTGGCGCTCGAGCTGCTGGTCGTCTTTGCGCTCCTCTACGTGTTCTTCAACTTCGGCACGGTCTTCGAGGTCGTTGGCTCCTGCTTCATCTTCCTTGTCCCGGTCATCTGGTCCGTCTTCGATTCTTTCATGTTCCTCATCGTATCGCATCCGTACGACGTGGGCGACCGCATCTACATCGACGGCATGAATTTGATCGTAAAGGACATCGGCCTGACCTGCACGATTTTCGAGAAATGGAACAACGACTACGTGGTGATTCCCAACACCTACATCCACTCGAAGGTGATCCACAACATCAGGCGCTCGAAGAACCAGCAGGGCATTGTGTCCTTCTTCCTCGCGGCCGACACGCCCGCCGAGGCGCTGGACGGGCTCAAGAACAACCTCAAGGCGTTCGTTGCCAACAACCCGGCGTTCGAGCACATCTCGGTCACCTTCGACGAGATCAGAGACTGCCAGTTCTACAAGATGTCGTTCATCGTAAAGCATGCGATCAACCACCAGAACGGCTTCTTCATGCTGAAGGTACAGAACAAGTTCATGACCGAGCTGGTCAGGCAGTGCAACGAGCTGGGTATTTCCTATACGCTGCCCGAGATGCACGTAGTGGCCAATGGCCCATAGGACTAATGCAGTGCGTATTATTGGAATAAATTGGTGAAAGATATGTTTTGTTATATAATAAGGCAGTATTCATTATCTGCTCACTTTCTTCATCATACGAAAGCTGCCATTAGAGCATTTACATCAGCCGATGCGGAGAGCCCATCATGGGAAATATTTTGTCGAGGAAACTGAGCACGCGCGAGCAGCTGCAGATCTACGAAAAAGAGCTGGAGACGAAGGAGAAGCGGCTCATGCTGCTGCAGAAAGCACCGTCGCTGCTCAAATTTATACTCTTCACTCTCGCTCTGGTAGTTGCTGCGGTGACCACCGCGTACTACGAGGGCTACAGCTGCTGGCTTATGATCATCGCTGCGCTGATGTGCGCTGTTGCGCTGCGCATCGCTTACAACTGCGTGCGCGCCGCGCGGATCGGCGCACTGCAGAAGGCCGTGGGGGCGCTGCGCAAGAAGCAGCTCCAGCTCGTGAACGAGTACAAGAAGGACAACAACTTCGCATTTGCCAAGCAGATCGTGGACCGCTACGACGACGAGGAGCGCCGCGACTCCTTCTTCCTGCAGGTGCAGCGGAAGCGCAAGGACGCGGTGGAGAAGATCGCCGACTACGTCCTGGCCAACGACCCGTCGACCATGAACGCGCTGATATGCAGCAACTGCGGGCTCCACAACGGCCTCGTAGACCCCGCCAACGCCAACCTGCGCTTCTTCTACTGCTACTCCTGCAAGGCGAAGAACACGCGGAACGTAGAATGAAAGGGTGGTGTAAACACGTTAAGCCGAGCCGCATGTGGCCTATACACATCCATTCAATAAATTGTTACTCTCGCTTGTTACAGCCCGCGCTATATTACCCGCCGCTCTGGAAACATAATAAAAAGCCACCAACAAAGCCCATGGGCAGCCGCGAGGACTCGACCAAGCAGAAGATGGAGGCGCCGGCCGTCGACCAAGAAGAGGACGCCGCCGGAGAGGCGCCGTTAGAGCCCAAAACTGTAGAGCAGAGCGAGACGCTGGTTTCCAAATTCAACGCCATTCGTGTGGACAGGAAGGCCACGGTGGCGAGCAACGGCGAGACAGGCGTAGGGACGGAGGAGGTCTTTTTGCGCGTGTACGATCTGAGCCGCGGCGCAGCTAAGGCGATGTCCAAGACGCTGCTAGGCTTCCAGGTCGACGGCGTGTGGCACACCGCCATCGAGATCTACGGCCAGGAGTACTACTTCCAGAATGGGCTCGTGTGCCAGAAGGCCGGGACCACGCACTACGGCGAATGCATCGAGCGCCTCAGCCTCGGGCATACGAACTGCCTCAAGGACGCGCTGGACGAGTTCTTCGAGGCCTCCAGACATGTGTGGACGCCTGCGGCCTACGACCTGTTCGAGAATAACTGCAATAATTTCAGCAACTACCTGGCCGATTTCCTCGTATCGAAGAGCATCCCCGCGCACATCCTGGAGCTGCCGGAGCTCGTCAAGAAGTCCCCGCTCTTCGCGCAGTTCTTTGGCAGGAATGCAAACAACATGTAATGCACAGCCGGGATGTAGCACTGTACATTGCTAATAGCTTCATACGTGCAATATTCTTTATTAAATTTCTCGTATCGAATGGATTCGTTATAATCGGCAAGCGTATGGATCAAAACATATTCGATGTACAGTAAAATGGATGTAAAAAGATAATACTCAACAGATAAAACTTGAATAAATTTACTTCTTCTTCGGTAGTTTCTTGATGTTCAGACCTGCGACGTACTTCTTTGCGTCCTCCTCGCCCATCTTTGTCAGCGTGATCTTCTTGTCGCCAGAGCCAGCTTCCTTCTCGGTCCACTCCTCGCGGAACTTCATGCGAACGATCTTGGCAGTGGTGTCGACGAACGCAACATTCGGAACGAGCGCCTTGATGTCGGCGATGCTCAGCGGCGTGGCGGTCTCATAGACGTACAGCTTGGGGATGAAGTCGGCCTTGACCTTGTCGGCAAAGCGCTCGTTGGAGGTATCCTTCTTGGCCGGGGCGGTCTCCTGGTAGGCCTCTTTGGACACGATCTTCAGGTACGCAGGCTCGGTCTTGGACTTTTTCGTTTCCTCCTCGGCGATCTCGCCGGCGTCCGCCGGTGCGCCCTGCTCTATCTTCAGCTCGAGCGCGTCCTTCGCCTCCTCGGCCGTGGCGAACTCCACGAGACAGGACCCAGCGAAGCTCTTGTCCTTGTTCCTGCGCATTGTGACCTTGACCGGCTTGCAGTGCTCCCGCAGGATGCTCTGGATGTCGTCGAGCTCGGCGTCGGCGGCGAAACCGCTCATGTGCACGACGCGCTTGGCGATCTCCTTGTCCGCGCGGTACTCCAGATACGCGCTGGTCTCGACCTTCCGGAGCGAGTCGTCGACCACCTCGACCACCGCCAGCCCGGCGGCGGCCTCCTTGACCGCCTCGACGGTGGCGCCGAGCTTCTTTAGGCGCTGGAAGGACAGGAGCGTCGTTATCGGGATGCACTTGTCGTTCTGGGCGGCTGTCTGCTGCATGAACGCGTCTCTGGCGTAGTTGCTGTCGCTGAAGTAGAACTCGATCTGTTCTTTAATCTTACCGGCGTCCATTGCGTAGGCACAAAATTTTGCGGAAATTTCTGCCGGGCTGTAGCGCGCCGGTGCGGCAGTTAACAGTCAGAATTGGTGCCAGGCGTGCCGTGGATTCTTGTCTTTGCCATTTATAGCCAATAGTATGCACATAGCAAAAACTGAGGCAAAGATCAGTAGGCTCTGCTCAAGCGTACTACCTTACGCTGGCTCCTGTACGTTCGCCCAACCAAGAAAGCTCTTACGCTACTCTGCGGCGCTGCAGAGCATCGGAATTGTTTTAAAAATTTGCTGCCCATGCAGGTCAAGACAGGCACAACAATCGTGGGCATCAAGTACAAGACGGGCGTGATTCTGTGCGCAGACACGCGGAGCACGTCGGGGCCGGTGGTCGCCGACAAGAACTGCGAGAAGATACATTTCATATACGACAATATGATGTGCTGCGGCGCGGGCACGGCGGCCGACACGCGCAGGGTCACGCGCAAGGCGTCGCGCGAGATGCAGCTCTTCGCGTACAGGCACATGCGGCGCCCGTACGTCGCGCACGCGCAGCGCCTCATCGCCGACTATCTGCACAGCTACGGCGGCCACATCGGCGCGGCGCTGGTCCTCGGCGGGATCGAGGCGAGCGGCCCGCAGCTCTGCTCGATATCGCCGCACGGCTACTCGGCCGACCGCGACTTCACCTCGATGGGCTCCGGCTCGTACGCGGCCATCTCGGTCCTGCAGGCGGGCTTCCGCCGCGGCATGTCCAAGGAGGAGGCCATGGAGCTCGGCGTCAGCGCGGTCAAGGCCGGCATTCTCAACGACCTGTACTCCGGCTCGAACGTCGACGTGTGCGTGATGGACGAAGCAGGCATCGAGCACCACCGCAACTACCTCAAGGTCGAGACGCGGAAGAACAGTGCAGAGATCCGCTATCCCGAGGGCTCGGTGCATGTTCTCAAGGAGGACATCTACAGGTATGTCGAGGAGGTGCGCGAGTGATTTAGTTAAATAAGTGTGTTTAAATTATTGTTTTATGTGGGCAGCGCTGCATGTCGCTGAAATGCACGCGATTATATTCGGTAGTGTTTGGTCGTCTTTCCTATTCTGGTGCGATAGCAATACGTTCAAGTAAATCAGAGCAGTGAGAATTCCGCTTCAATTATTGTTCTATCTGCAGGTATTTCGAAACGGCACATCAACTACGACAGATCAAAGGGGACGCACCGCTTGGCTTAAATAGTGCGTGACATATCGGTTGTGAAGGAAGCAGCCAACGCCCAACTCCTCAATATAAAGGAGCCAAGATGCAAAAATTGTGGACTCGGCCGCCCCATGGTCGCAGCGGGCTTGTTTATGCAACTGCTCTGCGTCGGTGCTTCTAGTCGGCAGAGCGCTGGTAATGCAGATTCCTATGCTGGGTATTGCAGAATTGATTCTTGCGAACCAGAAGAGACCGTTACCAAGCCAAGCATTGGCTATAAGAATTTGTGTAAGATTGTTGCGATGGAGTTGTGACAAAGTGTCACAAGAAGTACTTGCGTGAACTAGACGTCCCGACCAACGTGGAAGCTTACATCCAATCTCGAGTGCTGAGAAGGACTTTGGAGTCTGTGTCGTTCGAGGCCCGTC
>JALRLY010000246.1:23898-48925 GCA_023647555.1 Pancytospora philotis
CAGTCGAGACCCGCAGCTGAGGGGTTTTTTACATCGAAAGAGATTGAGCTTCTGCAATGGCTTTGTGTAAAGGATACGCTGACCATGATTCGTAGTACTACCGGTAATTTCGGCAGCGAGCGTAATTTCAAGCTTTCCGCTCTGGCTTTAGCTCAAAAGAAAAACCCGAATATGCTCGCACATACTATTATTGACAGAGTTCTCAGAGGAGATTCTTTGGAAGATACGATGAAATATCTCATCAGTTTAACTGCTATTATTGATTTCGCTGAGGATAGGCCAGCTGTATTCGCCTTGATTGGCAAACTTCTTACGCCTGACTGTATCGACGTCCTAAGTGCAGATTTCGATGTAGGCAATCCAGCTCACCGTGATTATACTCGTTTGATCAAAATTTATAAGGTGGACACTGATTCGGACCGCGTCCGCGACATTCGTCGAGAGCTGGTGCGCCCCATTGATGAATTGTTGGATAGTTATTGGACGCCTCCCTCTCCAGCTCTTCCTGCATCTTCCGACGAGTAAGCATTATGGGTAGTTTTTATGAAGTAAACTACTACGCTACGTTTTTAACGTGTTATCGATCTTCTGTATATGCGTGCAGTTTTCAGCGTTTATTCTGAGTCTGCCGCGTTAGTCTGAGTGCTATTACTGTATTTTCAAATTATGTTTGGCACGATTCACAAGCACGGTTGCTAGCTGAAGCTCATTCTGTCTCCTATTACAAATATAACGAACATTCGGGCATTCGCTGAGATTATACCCCACCTAGATTTGTTGTTGATTACGATTCATGCTGCGGGGCTAACTATTCCTAGGTCCTTCTACAACATAAGATAATCAATATGTGCGTATTGATATATTGCTGGTGTTCGTGCAGGGCGCGTATTGACGGCCGGCTTGGCAGTCTTGTTGCGGTCACTCCGCAAGCTCTACGAAAATTCTGCTGATCGAGCAAATTTTTGCGCCCTGAATGTTGCTAGCGTTTTTTTATCTACTGGCGACTTTCGTGCACGGTCGCCCCGGAGACGTTGCTGACATGCCTGCAGAGAGCGTCAACCCGCAGTGCGCCACCGCGCCTGTGCAGCTTGTAGCTGATGGATGGCTCAGCCCTCGGGAAGTTGTGCTGTTGGAGTGGTTGTACATAGGCACTGTATCGCTTGTGCTCAATACGCCAAGGCGCGTATTATTAGTCCGTGCTAAGGATTTAGGCGCCAACCTGCAGGCCCACTGCATTGTTGCGACAGCTCTTAAAAAAGAACGCTACGCGGTTGCAATGGAATATCTGGCGTGGTTGGCTACCAATCACAATGTTAAGGAGAGCGAAAGGCCCGATGTATTTGTTCTGCTTGCGAAGCTATTTTCAGATGAATGCATCGGCTTCATGACAGCGGATCCCGTCGTGCACAAGTCAGCAGAACTCAATACTGTCAAGTCTAAACTCAGTGGAATAGTGAATACGCATTTGGACCTGTTATCTGAGATCCGTAAAGAGCTAGATGGTCGCGTTGAGAGTTACTTGCCCGAAAATTCGGCGCCCCGTCTTTTGATTCCTGACGTAGCATCCTCTAGCTGACGAGCCACATGGTCAGCTTAATGAAGTAAATGCTTTTACTTTTATTTTTAATGTGCTATGGGGTTTTATCTTCTCGTTTTGATGTTGGTGAGAGTAATGAAGATTGCCTCTTGAAGAATGCGGAGCGTCAATGCGACTATCCAGCTCGTTTAAGGCGCGGCTACACGCCCACCATTATGAACTGATACTCTGCCTCGACAAACGACTAAAGCGTAAGCATCTATCAAAATGAAGTGCTTAGGTGTATCGGTTGAGCCTCAACGAGTCAGCTCTAAACCTCCAGGCTAAACACCCTCCGGTTAACCTAGGATGAGTAGTAACTACCGTAACATGTCTCTATGCAGCTTTCAATGATACGTATCACGAATGCTGGATCAGGTATCACGTTGGATCTGTGTGAGGTCGTGAAAATTTTGCAGCTAAGATGAATTTTCGCAGCCCTGAATGTGCCAAACGTTCTTACATTTCTTGGCTGCCCTCGTGTACGGCGATCCTAGGAACGATGTGAGCATAGTTGCAGAGAATAGCGGCTCGCAACTTGATGATGGGCCAGAGAGTTCCATACCTGAGGAATTTTTTACCACCCAAGAGATCAAGTATGTGCAGCGGCTTCACGTAGAAAATCGGCTAATCACAGGCGGCTATAGGCGTTCTGGAGAACGCAAGTGCAAAAGCCTGCGTAACGCTCAGAAGCAGAGCCCTAGGCTTCTTGCACACCTTATTACCGAGTCGGCCTACAAAAAAGATACCTTAGAAGGGGCTATGAAGCATCTTATTAGTTTGACCACGCATCTCAAAATCAGTGATGATGAGAAGCAGGCTGTATTCGACTTACTGCATAAGCTCTTTACGCGGGACTGTTTTATTTACATGAGGAAAAAATCGGGTGTGCTTTACGAGCAAGCGGGCGAGTGGGCCATTCGGTACGACCTTGATAACATAGACACGGAATCGGGCCTGGTGCTTGAGATTCGCAAGCAGCTTGAAAAACCCATGAGAGAATTATACGATAGTTACTGGACGCCTCCCTCCTCGACGGAACCTCCTTCTTCTGAAACAGATTCCTCTGACTGGTAACCGTTATGGGTGATGCTCATGGAGCTGTTCATTTCACTGTTGTCTTGATTCGTAATAAACAATTTTCCCGCAGTGCATATTCTTGTGTTAGTTCTGATTCCAGAGCTTGAAGATCTGTAAAGCACTACTGCGACTATTCAAACGCATGTCTCAGCGCAAACACCTATCTATAATCATTAACTGATGCCCAGGTTCTTTGCCTTCCCGGCTATAATAATATACCGGGCATTCGCAGGGATGAGGTGTTGATAAACTAATCAAGCGAGTCAGGGGTCATACCGCTGAGCTGAATACCCCCTGATCAGCTCAAAGCGTGATTCAAGCTATGTACTATACTTCTGTAGATTCTTGATATTTACGCAACGTGCGTTCTTCGAAGACTGGCTTGAGCGCCTTCATGCTGTCGGTACGCAAACCAGCGAAAAATTTGCTGATCAGGCAAAATTTTGTAGCCCCCAATGTTGCTGGGGATCTGTCATACGTTGGTGATGCTTGTGCACGGTCGGCCTGGAGACGATGTGGGCGCGGCCGCAGACAGTGGTTGTTCGCAGCGCGATGGTTTGCGAGAGTGTTCTACAAGTGAGGAGTTTTTTACTCCTCAAGAAACTATATATTTGCAGCGGCTTTACGTAGAGAACCGGATAAGTCTAGGTAGTTACAAACGTTCTGGAGCGCGCAAAGGCAAATTTCTACATTACGCCCGAGAACAAAGCCCTAGCCTGCTTGCACATTTTATTACCAGGGGAGCCTACGAAGAAGATACCGTAGAAGAGGCTATGAGGCATTTAGTTAGTTTAACCGTCCATCTTAAGTTTGATGATAATGAGAAACAGGCAGTATTTGACTTACTTCATAAGCTTTTCACGCGTGAATGTTTTGTGTTTCTGAGAAAAGATTCTGGTGTACTTCGCTCAAATGAGGATTATGTTGTTACATACAGGCTTGATTACTTGGACACGGAATCTGGCATAGTGTTTGAAATTCGTAAAGAACTTGAAAGACCCATGAATGACTTATACGATAGTTATTTAACGCCCCCTTCGTCCGCGGATCCTTCAACTTCTGAAACAGACTCTGCGAACTATTAAGCATTATGAATGTTTTTTATGAATTAAATATTCTCATTTCTCTTCTCGATTCATTGCAGATGTTTTGTCCTAGTACTAAGTCTGCCTTGTTTTCCCTGCCCTGGTGTAGCATGCAACTTGTACTGCTCTTCTGAGCTCTATGTTTGAAGATATGTAGAGCACTACTGCGGCTAATCGAATAATGCTTCGGCGCGGGTACGTATCCACAATTGTTGACTGACGCTCAGCTTTTCTGCCCTCCCGAGTCAAGAATATGCCGAACGTTCGCTGCGACGGAATGCTCTAGTACAATTGATACAAAAGAAGCTACACCGCGTGGCTCTGTAAATTCCTGGTATTCATGCAACGCGTTCTTCAAAGGGCGGCTTGAGCGCCGTCTTGCTGTTGATACGTAAGGTCCGCGAAAAATTTGCTGATCGGGCAAAATTTTGCAGCCCTTAATGTTGCTGGGGATCTGTCATATGCTGGTGTCTCTTGTGCACGGTCGTCCTGGAGACGATGTGGAGATGGCCGTAGAGGAGAGCGGCTCGCAGCGTGGTACTGTGCAGGAAGGTTCTGCAACTAAGAGTTTCTTTACCTTTGAGGAGGCCGAGCTTCTAGAATGGCTATATGCAAGATTTGAAATGCTTCAGTTTGGTGGCATATCAATTGACAACGCATTGGCTAAAGCTAAACGTGTAGATTCTAGAAGGCACGCAGTGATGATTATTTCGAGCGCGTGCCTGCAGAATACATTGGTAGAATCGATGGAGGGTCTTACGAGTTTAGTTCAGCAATGCTGTGATATTGACACTGACGAGAAGCGTGCCGTGTTTGAGCTACTGCCAAAGCTTTTTACGCGTGAGTGTATTGAGTATGCCAGGCAAGATCCGTATTATGCGGAGAGAGCAGGATATAAGCGCTTTTATGCTAATTTTTATAAAATGGAGCTGTATTCAGACAGAATACGCGACATTCTTCGAGAGCTCGAGCGTCCTATGGATGAATTGTTGGACAGCAACTGGACGCCTCTTCCTGCTTCTTCCGATGCATAAACCGCCGCCTAAAAGTATTACGGGTAATTTTTGAAGTAAATTACCTCGCTACTTTTTAATATTCTATAGATGCTTGATCTTCTTATTTTTTCACTGCTTATTCTGGAGCTTGCCGCATAAGACTTAAAAATAATTACTGTGACTCGTTTAAATTGCGTTTGTATGACTGCTTGTCTGCAGTTGTGCTACTATTTACCCATGAATAGCATAATAAGATACCGGACATTCACTGGAGCGAAGCGCAAAGTCAAATCGATTGAGTCTTTAATGAGCTACAGATTATAGCGTTGTGCTGTTTGCTCTTAGGCCAGCTCGCGAGTTGGAAGATCTACACGGGCATGTCTGTTAATTCCTGGCGTTCGTGCGGTGTGTGGCGCATGCGATGGTTTTCTCTACGACCGATTTGAGCGCCGTCTTGCAGTTAATACGTAAGGTCCGCAAAAAATTTGCTGATTAGGCAAAATTTTGCAGTCCCCAATGCTGCTGGGGATCTGTCATATGCTGGTGTTGCTCGTGCACGGTCGTCCTGGAGACGATGTGGAGATGGCCGTAGAGGAGAGCGGCTTGCAGCGCGATAGTACACAAGAAGGTTCTGCAACTAAATGTTTCTTTACCGTTGAAGAGGCCGCGCTATTGGAATGGCTATTCGCCAGGAATTTCATGCTTCGAAACATGGAATCATCGATTAACAACGCTTTGTCCAGAGCCAAAAGTTTAGATTCCAGAAGGCATGCTGTAACGATTATTGTGGGAGCTTGCAGACAGGAAACATTTGATGAATCGATCGCGTATTTAATACCTCTAGTTTTAGGATGCGATACTGTAACTGGCGAGATGGGCCCTCTATTCAAACTGCTGTCAAAGCTTTTCACGCGTGACTGTATTGAGTACGCCCGAGAAGATCCGCATTATTTTAAGAGGCGGGAAGATAAGCGCGCATATGCCAATTTGTATGAGATGGATTTGGATGTGGGCCGAGTACCCCAGATTCGTGAAGCGCTAAAAGACCTTGCGGAATGTTTTTCTGCCATAAAATCTGCTTCTCATCCTTCAGCCTCCGGTGCAGCTGCTACGGGCTAACGAACTCTGCGAGTTATTTGTATGAAGTAAATACTTCACTACTTCATTTGATGTACCATAGATGCTCAATTTTTTTACGTTAACTTCGGTGTTAATTCTAGAGCTAGTCGCACAAACCTTGTTGGCGATTACTGTGACCCGTTTAAATCAAGTTTGTATGACTACTTGTCAGCAGTTGAACAACCACTCATTTGTGATGAATATAGAAGACGCCGGAATTCACAGAGATAAATTGCTTTATCATGCTGATTAAGCTTTTCACTAGCTGTGCCGCTGCAGCTGGCTGCCATTCGGGAAGCTCACATGGCGAGACAAGCTGCGTGCTACACTTCCGTGGATTCCTGGCATTCATGCGATGCACGTCCTGGGGACCGGCTTGAGAGCCTTGTTGTTGTCGCTGCGCGAGACCTGCGAAATTTTGCTGATTGGGGCCCTTGCGGCCACGAACATCGTTGTCTTTACTAGATTTATTCATCGATGTGTCAAAAATTTTACCTTAATCTAACACGTAGCACTGAATGCCACGACGGCGCCTGACCCAGCCAACAAAGTTCATTCAAAAATTTTGCAACCCCTAAATGCTGTTACCAATATGTCATATGCTGATGATGCTTGTGCACGGTCGTCCTGGAAATGGTTTAGGTACTGCCGCAAAGAGTAGCAACTCACCATGGGCTACTGTGCGCAGTTTTAAAGCTGAGGAAATGTTTACCCCGAATGAGGCTGAGCTTTTGAAATGGTTATTCGCTAGGGATTTTATGATCAGATTTCGTGAAGAATCAATTGATGGGGGTTTACGTTTGGCTGGACAATATGATTTAAGAAAATATGCTGTCAATATTATTGTGGGGGCTCTAAGGAAGGGTACTGATGCAAAAATACTAGAGCATTTAGTCAGTCTAGTTATGGGATACGACCTCGAACTCAGCGAGATGGGCCCTCTATTCAAACTGCTGTCAAAGCTTTTTACGCGTGACTATATTGAGTTTGCACGAGCAGATCCGGACTATATTGACTGTAGAGGTAATGAGCCACAAAAAGTTAATTTGTATAAGATGGATCTAGATTCTTGCCTAATACGCCAGATTCATCAGGAGCTGAAAGACCTTGCAGAACAGTTTTCAGCCATAAGTTGCGCTTCTCATCCTTTAGCCTCTGATACAGCTTCCACCAGCTAATGAGCTCTATGAGCGATTTCATTAAGTAAAGTGCTTTGCTTATTTTTGTGCACAAAAGGTGCCCTATGCTTCCATGCTTATTCAATAGGATTTGTGAGGTTTGTATTCTTTCTCGTCGTTTATCTATGACTGAGGATCAATCGTAAAATCCAGTACTGCTGGTTATCCAGAACGGCATGGAAGCTTCCCCACCAATATACTCAGCAGGGGAATTGTGCTGGGCTTTAAACAATAAAGCGAGATCGCAGCTTTGATGGCTACGTCGTTTGGCTAACGAGTTTACGGGTGCACGCTCCGGAGTAGAAGCTTTTTGTATGTGCATGCTCGCAGTAAGCGAAATTTTATTGGGTCGCAGCCCACAAACTGCATTCAATAATCTCGCGTAGCAGCACTGCTCTGAGCGTCTTTAACTCCCATTGCTAGCAGTATGCTCAGTTTACACTGCCTCGCACGCGCAGCCGCAGGAGCTGAAAAAAGGAGGGCCCTGCAGCCCTATGAGCTCGCAGTTCCCCGTGACGCTGGCTGTCAGGAAAACAAAGCAGGAGCAATTCAAGAACAATGTTCTGTACGTGCATCCCGACCTCCACTTCGAGGACACCGACCTGGCGCTCGTGGACGGCCGGTTCCTCTTTGTGCTGCGGCACGACCCGGCCGGCCCGCCCGGGACCGCTGGGCTTTCGCTTGCGCAGCGCGAGAGCACGGGCAAGACCGGGCTGAAGTGCGCGATCGATGTCGATCTTGTGGACCGCAAGTACATCGACCGGCTCTCCGTGCTGCGCCTCAGCGTGGAGATGTTCAATCCGACGCCGTGCGAGATCGACGCCAATGTTCTGAAGCTGCGGATCGTGGAGGTCTACCGCGACTACCCGTTCAACAAGGGCCAGCGGCTCTACCTCGAGTACTTCAGCGCGGAGGGCGACCCGGCGATTCTTATTCTGAGCGTCACGGAGCTCGCGACCGAGGGCGGCGAGCCGTACGGCATTCTGCACGAGGCGTGCGAGCTCGTGCTCGCCTCTGCGTCTGCCAAGCTCTCGCTGACGAACAGCCACGGGCAGCTCAGGTCGAATCTGTCCTTCGAGCAGCTCGGCATCGGCGGTCTGAAGAAAGAGTTCGAGGTGATGTTCCGGCGCGCCTTCGTGCAGCGGTTCTGCGAGCCCGGGCTGATCAAGAGCTTCGGCATCACGCACGTGAAGGGCATCATCCTCTACGGGCCGCCCGGGACCGGCAAGACGCTGATTGCGCGGCAGCTCGGCTCGCTGCTGAATGCGCGCCCGCCGAAGGTCGTGAACGGGCCGGAGATCCTCAACAAATACGTCGGCCAGAGCGAGGAGAACATCCGCAACCTGTTCAAGGAGGCCGAGGAGGAGTTCCGGCAGATGCGCGAGCGCAGCACCCTGCACATCATCATCTTCGACGAGATCGATGCGATCTGCAAGCAGCGCGGCTCGGGCGGGTCGGCGGGCGTGGGCGACCAGGTCGTGAACCAGCTGCTGTCCAAGCTGGACGGCGTGGAGGCGCTCGACAACATCCTCGTTATCGGGATGACGAACCGACTCGACATGATCGATGAGGCGCTGCTCCGCCCCGGGCGCTTCGAGATACACCTTGAGATCTCGCTGCCCGACGCGGCCTCGCGCTTCGAGATATTCACTATCCACACCAAGAAGATGAGCGGCAACAACTTCTTGGACCAGTCTGTGGATCTGAAGCAGCTGGCTGCGCTGAGCAAGAACTACACGGGCGCTGAGATCGCCGCCGTTGTGCGCGGCGCCATCTCCTTTGCCCTCGAGCGCAACGCCGGCCTGGAGGAGAAGCTGCGGATGGGCGGCACCGAGGATCCCTCTGGGAGTTTAGACGCGAAGCTCGATCTCGATGGGCGCGCCGATGCGCAGGTGCCGGACATCAAGGTGACGATGGCGGACATGCTCGCCGCGCTCGATGAGACCAGACCCGCATTCGGCGTCGACGAGTCTGAATTCACCGCCTTCAACAAGGTGTTCTATGAGACGCTCGCCACAACCAGCATGGAGAGCACCAGCGCCGAGATGCTCGAGCGCCTGCGGCGGACTAACCTTTACAACACAAACTCGTTGCTGATCTATGGGCCGACAGGCACCGGCAAGACCTCGATGGCGGTGCGCGCCGCGCTGCGCAGCACGTTCCCGTTTGTGAAGCTCATTTCCCCGCGCCACCTCGTCGGCCTGGCCGAGTTCGAGAAGATCAACTACATCAAAAACAGCTTCTCTGACGCGTACAAGTCGGAGGAGGCGTGTGTCATCCTGGACGACATCGAGGGCCTCATCGAGTTCGCGAACATTGGGCCGCGCTTCTCCAACCCGATCCTTCAGGCACTCAAGATCTACATCAAGAGGGAGAGCACCAAGAAGCTGTTCGTCTTCGGCACCACGTCGTGCCCCGATGTGATGCAGGAGTGCGGGATTTTTGACGCCTTCGATACCGCGCAGATGCTGCCGCCCGTCTCTCACGAGGATTTCCAGCAGCTCTGTCAGCAGAATCCGGCCTTCGGTGCCGTGGACTATGCCGAACCGCTGCCGATTGGAAAGCTGCTGCGGCTCCTCCCCGATGCCGACTACCAGACTTAACGAAGTAAACAGTGGTAACTTTTTATTTTTTTGCTAATGGCAGTGCTACGTAGAATCATATGCAAGCGTTACTAGTGCATTGCAGAGAAGACTAGTTATTCACTTACTGTTTTTATAATAGACTGCAACTCCTTTTCAATGGTGATTTAATTAGCAATCATATTGCTGCCTAAACTAAGTGTTGGTCTGGAATGGGCTTTGATGACTGCTATTTAATGCTGCAACGCAGCTGAGTGCTATCGAAGCTGGCGCCGCTCCTGTTTACAAATGCTCTCTATCACTCGCAGCGGAAAATCGCGTACAAGCCGTAGCTGCCAGCAGAGCCCAGACCAGCGAGCATATGCATTCATACTTATTATCAGTGCAGAAAGACCACTGCGGCTGGCCAGCAACAGCCAAAGCGCCAGATCTAGCATTTGTCGTCTGTCAGCAATATTAGAAATTAAAATTTGTTTGTGCACAACACAGTGTTTGCAGCGAAACTGCGGTGCAGCTGGCGACGCTGCCCATGGTGGCAGTCTGCAGCGATAGCCAGCGGCAGCGGCAGCGCTCGGGCGCCCGATCATACTCTCAAAACTTTGTGCGTAAAATAAAACAAATTTTTACTGTCCCTGGTCAATGATCGAAAGCAACATCATCAAGAGATTTCTTGTGAGTCTTTTCATGAAGAACAGCCGACTCGACGCCATGGAATTCACCAACTTGGCGGTATCCACGCTGAATTCGCGGTTCTTCGTCAACGAAAGCGTGATCGTGCTGAGTTTGAACGCGCGCGGGAAGATCACGCGCTGCAGCAAAGACACATATACGGTTGCGCTCGCCGACGGCGCGGAGATGGAGGTGGAATTCAGAAATCTGCAGCGGAAGAGCACCGTGAGCTACGACGACGTATTATACTTTTTCGAGTGCGTGACGGTCCCGACGGCCTTCGGGCGCATTCTAATAGATAACGTGATGGACAGGATAGCCGACATCGGGCATCCGATGCAGCCCGCGCGCTGTTTGTACGAGCCGCCGGCGCCCCCGCACCCGGAGGCGGCGCTGGACGGCGGGTACGCCTACGGCTACGAGGAGCCCAAGCGGATGAGGCGCGGGCGCGGCGCGGCGCGCAGCGAGCCCGGCTACCCGCGCCACGAGCGGGCGCACGGGAAATCGACCGCCATCAGCAGCAGCCCCGACGGGTACATGGAGAGCGACGGCGGCTTCCCCAAGAAGGGCGACCGGCCGCAGAATAAGCTTGATCTGAACAAGCTCGAGCGCGTCGCCGTGAGCAGCTTCGAGGGCGATGCGCTGCGCTCGCTCGTCAAGATCTACGTTTTCCTAAAAAATTTCAGCAACGACTATTCGTTCGGCGAATTCACCATGCAGACGCTGGCCAACGATATCCTCGATCCGGACTACGCGTCGCCGCTCTTCTACAACCTCCACGCTGCCGTCATCAAGGCTGTTGACGCGACCATAGCGGCGCGCAAGGAAAAGTACATCGATTCGATTGCCTTCATACTCTCCGGGCTCCCCGAGTACGAGACCGACGCGGCGCCAGCGGCGCCGAAGAAGCGGGCGGCCTTCACGGCCGACAACTGGAAGCAGCAGACGAAGCTGTTCCTGCAGAACCTCAGCCGGGAGACGGAGGAGGACAAGATACTGCAGTTCTGCGAGTTTGGCAAGAAGGGGAGCGCGGCCCTGCGCACCGGGCTCATCATATTCCTGATCGACATTCTGATGCTGACGGACAGCTTCCACAGTCTGGTCAACGACAAGCAGGTTTTCATCCGGGACGAGCGCGAGAAGTACGAAACGCTGTGCACGCTCAAGCGCAAGAAGTACGACACGGCGCAGCACAAGATCGACAAGCTGATGAAGGAGCTCGACGGGCATGCGAGGCTGGTGCTGTTGCACCCGCTCAAGGTCATGCTCGGCAAGTACCAGAAATACACGGCCTTCATTATGGACAGCAAGCCGCATCTCCAGGACGGCAACGAGTTCTACGTGCTCGGGAAGAAGGAGATCTCCCTCATACTCTGCGACCTTGACCCGCACATCAAGGGCGAGAAGCAGCTCTACTCTAACCTGAAGGCCTGTGTGGAGACGCTGCTGTAATTGCATCTGCACGGTATCCGCGAGTTTGCTAGTAAATCATTACTGGATTATTTTAGTGTTTTTAAGTGAACGTTAATACTTCAGCTCGCGGCACTATTTGATCCATTGATCAGCACAGGCTTAATTGTAAGCGGTTGCTGGCTAACATAAGATGGTACAAATATTCAGCACAAAACTAATTTAACTCATGCATCGATATGCATCCCCTTTTGATGGGATACCTCCTTCACATGCAGTGCGAGCACTAGTCGTCGGTGTACACGATCTTCGTGCCGTCGCTTACTACCATCAGGTCGATATCGACCTCTGAGTTATCGAGAACGACGGCCAACGTGTACCTAACCTCAAAAAGATACGTCTTGATGCTGAAATTGTCGATGTTGATGTCTATGACCCGCTCGAGGCAGCCGCCCGATCTGAAAGACTTTCTGAATACGATTGCCATGTCCACCAGGCTGCCTCGCTCATAGACAGCCCTATACACCGCGACCTCAGTGCTTGCGGTATCTCTGAGATAGGCCAGCGTAATCGTCGAGTTCTGACGGAAAATGGAGGGATAGGAGAGCCGTGCGATTGTCCCTTCCGCTGCATTGATCGTGAAGGACAGGGGCTCTCGCTGCACCTCGAGTATACACGGCGCGCCATCTGTCGGCGGAGGGGAAACTCGCGCCTGTATTTCGTCCATCTGCTGCATGAGCTCGCCGCTGCTGGGAATGGCGGTGGAAGGCGCTTGGTCGCGGCTATTTGTACCGACTGCACTGCCCGGAGCAGAGAGCAAAGAACGCAATAGCAGGCCGGCAATCTCTGCTTTTGCGTCGCGCAGCTCTGCATAGTCGTCGGTGTTGAAGTTTAGGAGCGTGACCACCTCGCTATTGAAGTCGAGCAAGTTGTTGCTGTGCACCGTGAATATGGCCCTGTGCTTGCTAGTATCTGCCGCATCTTCTGCCATTGCGCAGCATTCGTACCAGATTTTGTAGTGGGTGCTGCTGTACGACGGGGGCAGGGAGGCAGGCAGCCGGGCCGTGATGCACCCGCCGGTGACGGCCCTGAACGGCGACTTCAGGTGCTGGATCCGCACCGTCGGCGATTCAATGTACCCCTTGATCTGCACCGATACCAGCGCCGCGGCGCCTCCGACCAGGCGAATGTTTAACATCTCTCCAGCATAGCCGCCCTCCAAAATGATCTGCATCGCGAGCTGGAGGGCTCTTCACAACGCAGAGAATAGTCAAGGCGCCGCGACAAGCTTCGTACCACGAAAACTCAAATCAATATAAAGCTCGTTAGAAACTTAATTTATTACAGAGCCACCACTACCCAGGTCTATCGCGGGTACTAGTCTCTTTTGCGCTTGGCTCTTCTATTGCGCACCTCTTCGGTATCGGTGCCGCCGAAAACGTTCGACTCGCCAGTCCCGTTGTCCCTGCCGGAAAAGATGTTGAACGCGCCTGACGGATTGCCGAACGGGTTGAAGGGGGCTGGGGCGGGAGGCGCGCTCGAAGCGCCGGGATTGAACATGCTGGACTGCGGGGCGGCAGGAGCAAACGGCGCTGCTGGCGCGAAGGACGTAGTTAGCGTGCCGCTGGATGCGGCCGGCTGCTGAATGCCGGCAGACGGCGCAAAGGTGCCGCCGTTGAGTGTGCTCGTCGGTGGTGCGAACGGATTTGAAAGGCTACCCGCGGATGAGGCGAACGGGTTAGCAGGAGCAGCCATAGCCGGGCCAGCGGGAGCGAACGGGGATGTGGCCCCCAGCTTGCCTACAGATGAAGATGCACCGAGCAGCTGTGCAGTGGTACTTGGCATCGGTGTTGCAAACGGTGAAGCCGCGGGCGAACTTGGCTTGCTAAAAGGATTCGAGAGCGTGCCTGAGCTCTGGAACGGGTTAGCAAGCACGGCAGGCGCCACGAATGGCGACGGGGCAGGCTCATCCTTCTTCTCCGTGCTTTGGAAAGGACTGAAGAATGTGCTTCCCTGCGCGGTTGCTCCGGTGCCGCTCTGAGCCGCTGAGCTAGACTGGAAAGGATTAGTCCAGGGTTTGGATCCCTCAGACGTTCCCGGGAGTTCAACCTTAGCTGCAGTAGCCGATGTCTGGAACGGATTGCTGAATTGAATGTTGGGGCGGGGGCCACCCAGTGCACTACCGGCCGGCTCAAAAGCGCCCAGGCCCGTTGGCTCAGGCAATACTGTTTTGATTTCCTCCACCTCGGCCGGCTTATTCATAGAAGCGTTTACAGTGTTTGAAAGCAATGAGGCCGGCGCAGCATCAGCGGATGCAGGTACAGTGGCCGTGCTACTGCTAGCAGCAAATGGAGCAACCGGTGACAAAGAATTACCGTGGATCTTGAACGGACTCTCGAGCGTACTATTAATCGGTGCAGAGGGAGCATCAACAGCCACATTCTCCTGCTGCACAGTAAGCTCTTGAGGCGGCGCGGCTTTCTTCTGGAAGGGATTCTCGAGTGTGAATGCCGGTGCGGCGTCAGCTACTTTCTCCGCGGTCGGCTGAGGAGAAACGACGCTGGCAGCCGGCTTTGTAGCAAAGGTATCGGCAAAGGGATTGCTCAAAAGAGGCGCCTCGGCGGGCTGTTTCTCCATAGCCGTGCGGCTAGTGGCAATGCTGGCAGCTGGCTTTGAGGCAAAAGCATCAGCGAAAGGGTTGGCCAGAAGAGGGGCCTCGGTAGCCGGGGCCTTTGGCACAGCGCCAGCAGCCGTAAGATTAAAAGTAGACCCGCCTTGAGGAAAAGCAAATGCACTGGGTGCCGCGCTGCCCTCCTCCACAGCGGCGGGCTGTTTGTCCACAGACCAGTCTTGGTTCCCCTGCGGGAAAGCTGGAATGCTCTCGGCCATAGTCTGAACCATTGGCACATCCATAGCTCCGCTCCCAAAGAGTGGCGCTGCTGGGACATTTCTGCAGAACAGACTCTTGTCCACGTTAGCAGCAGCCATCTTGGTGTTCTCGCGCCACTGCGCATACGCCTCGCGCTCATCAGAAGCGAGATCATCGGAGTTGAACGCATCGTCGGTCAGCGAGCGCGCGATGAGCAGCGGACAGCCCAGCCGCTCGGTGAGATCGTCGGCGGTCCTTCTGCCCCTCGCGAGTCGGCGGCGCTTCTTGGCCTTCTCGTCGCGCCGCAGCTCCTCCTCCAGGCGCACCTTCGCCGTTATTTCGCGCCGCAGCTTCGCCTCTATGCACGCCTCGCAGCCGGTCTCGCCGCACTCGAAGGCGCAGCGCTTCTTCTTCAGCGGCATGCTGTTCAGCGCCTCGATGTTCTCCCGGGTAAAATACTGCACCTCATCGTCGCTCCCCACGTCGCCATAAACAATATTCCCGTTCACGCCGTACGACACGTCGTGGCTCGCGCTCACGCCGCGCCGCAGCATCCGGCGCAGATCAGCCGACCCGAACATGCCGGTCTGCGGCCTGCTCCTGCTCTCGCGGGCCAGCAGCGCCTTCTTGCGGCACCGCATGGCCCGGCGCACCTCCTTGAAGCGCCGGGCGACCGCGTCCTTGTCCTGCACCATGCGCCTCACGATGTCCTCAACGGCCATCACATCCTCCATCGTGAGGGGCACAGTCGTCCTGAAGACGTTGATCAGCGCCTCGAACTCCTGCGGATGCTTCTTCCTGCCCAAGGCTCCGATCAGCAGATTGTACAGGCCCTTGAAAAAACTCATCTAAAGGGTAAAATTTTCTCCATCATGTATAGCGCACTGGTACAGAAACAGGCAGTTTTGCGCAGGCAAACGGGGAGCGGCGAGATGGTGTTTATAACTGCAGTAGATACTGAGAGAATGTAGTAATAGCCCTGCGTTAGATATTCTACTAGTCGTGCTGTGCGACGACAGATGTTCTGTCAGCAGGGACGGCACGTTTACCATATTGCGATAATGCTATCTGGAGATACACTCTCATATGTGGTAAGCAGTACTACAGATCATTGCCGTTAAAGCGCACACTCATCTCGTGCGAAGCGAAGCGTGCATGCCACCAAAATGATTTTTGCTTTCTGCATTATTGTTGTCTGTCTTCTACTATTCTTCCCTATTGTGTAGGGTTCAATGGCGCAATAGGTTAGCGCGTTCGGCTGTTAACCGAAAGGTTGTGAGTTCGAGTCTCACTTGAACCGAATTTTTGTCGGCAGCAAAATAATTTTTGGACTCAGCATCACGCTGCAGCCATCGTATAAGCAGACACGGGCAGCTATAGCTTTTTATTTAATGCATGGAAGCGCAGCTTGCCTATTTCTGCAAGCCGCTTTTCGAGTGCTGCGGTCTCGCGCTGCATCTTCTTGTAGCTTGCTTCATCGAGCATCTTCTTGGCTTTTATCAGCTCGCCAGCATGCTTATGGAAGGATTTTCCTAGACAGCGCTTAGTCTGCATGAGTTCGCTCTTTCTGTGCTTGTGCAGCTTTGATACGCGACCCTTGCGCGATTTCTTCTTGTATGCTGCATGTTTCGAGCTGCTTGGAGGTGTTGCTTGTTCGTCTGATACACTTGAGAAGCTTGCGCTGCTGCAAAGACTGCCACTGGGCGGCGCCCCTGCATGGGTGCCGATTTTATGCACAGCATCCGGCATCGAGCTGAAAGTTACCCGCTTCTTGTCTGTCACTGGACTAGTAATTGGGGGCGAAGTGATATCGCTTGAATCGCTATTGGTATAATTACTCTTGTCTGAAGCAGAATTGCCATTATCATCTTCCTGCGCACAGATGTAATCAGCTTCTTGCTTATCGACTGGAAGCGCTTCGCTTTCACCATTAAGAGCTGCACAACAGGTTTCTTCGTATAATGGAAGTCTGCCAATTTCAAGCTCGTCGATGAGCTGCTCGCTCCTGTACTCCTCCACCGACAGAGTGATAGAGTCCTCCGTTTCATTCTGCTCACCGCAGACCGCAAATACTCGGCTGCTTACGCGTAGGTAGTCGTCGTCCTCCACAAACAGCAGCTCAACGGTCTTGTTCTCGCGCGCATAAATGGTCCACCTATCGCTAGCAGCGCGCCTGACAGTTTCGATTGACCTGTACAGCACGACAATGGCATGCCCGCCTCCGTATATCCTGATGCCATCGCTCTCCACGAACAAGAGCCCATCAGATAGCTCGAGACTTTTGTACGCGGACACAAGGCGGGCCACGCGGCACCCGATAACCGCGCAGCCGTTGGCGTTATTATAGCGCAGCAGTGCGCGCCGCAGGCTGTCTTTATTGAGCGCAGGCGCTGATAAAAGTGCTTCTCCGTGCTCGCCGAGTATTCTGCGCTCTCTGAGCTGCTTCTTTGTAAAAACCTTCAGCACTATCCGTATCAGAGCCAGCTGCTGATCGACGCTTCCTGCCGCGCGGAATGCAGCAGCGAGCCTGTCGCGGTGCTCGACGATAAATGCGGCTATGCGCTGTTTGATCTGCTTGGTGCCTGCCTTCTCTTCGATGTACTTCAGGCTCTCTGGTCCGGGATTGCTTAGAAGATCCGCGATGCGCTGCGATGTGTCGTCCATCTTTTATGCGCTGCAGAATGGCAAATAAAGGTTAAACAATGTGCACAAGAGCATGAAATTAGTCTCCATGAAGGTTAGCACTATGGAACAGCCCACTGCATTCAATCATCCCTGTACAAAGAAAGCAACAGCGCATTCAAAATTTATTCGAACAGGTTCGAATAAAAAGCAACAGCGCATTCAAAATTTATTCGAACAGACAACGCTACCATGTGCGCTGCATTCTAGTGCACAGATTGATCAGATAAACTTGATTATTTCAATCGGGTACGCGTTCGTCTGTGCAAGATTCTTGACGCATAAATCGCCCTCAGCGGAACAGCTGTCAGCAACGCCAGGCTCGTAGAAGAAGCCGAGGCCGCAGCAGAAACCGCTCGCAAATTTGTACGCGCTCCGCACTACGTGACCGACCAACATGCCGTTCAGGTAAATCTCCGCGGCCCTTTCTGCTGCGCCCTTGGGCACCCTGAAGATAAAGTACGTACCGGCCGGCTCGGCCTGGAGGAAAAGCTTGCTCGTGTCGTAGGCCTGCTTCTTCGAGGCGGGTGTTCTGTTGTACTTGTCGACGATCTCCTCGTTTATGCTGTTCTCTATGGCTGCGTAGAGCGGCGATGATACTTCATCATACACGGTCATGCAGTCGTTCTCGAGGGCGAGGCGGGCGATCTCCTCGTAGCAGACGGGAATCAGCCCCGCGTTTGCCAGATCCTCGAAGAGCTTCATGATCTCCGACCGCTTGCAGAGTATCTTATGAGTCTCTATCGGGTGTACTGCGCTGTGAATCTTGTACAGTTGCGAGTCCTTGAAAATAAGCTCCTTCTTGCTCAGGACCGACACAGAGCAGTCGATAGTTTCTATCGGCTGGATGGATAGCGGCTCGCCAATTAGAATGAGCCTGTCGCCGTCCACGATCGCCTCGCATCTGTTCCCTATGTACTGTACCACCGAATGCGCGTTAAAATCAACATCCGCTAAGCAGCATGACTTGTCCTTACTGCACAGAGCCTTGGCGTCCGCCGTGCTGTAGCAGTACGCCCCGCGAAAGCTCTCATCGAAGAAAAAGCCGCGCGCCTGCGATTTGTAGATGAACTTCGCGCTCTTCAGCCTGCGGCGCAGCGGGATGCTGTAGGCGCCCACCTTCAGCATGAAGAAGCGCTTGGCATAAAACGTGTGCGTGCGCAGGGCATGGCGGTCCTTGGGGCGGTGCGTGAACTTCTTGTTCATCCGCTTGTCGTAGTTTCTGTTGCGCCGGCGCTTGTAGTAGGGGAGGCGCTGCCACGCGAGGGAGGTCTTGTGCGTGACATCCAGGCTCTTCTCCATGGCCGCGATCTCCTGCGAGCGCGCCTTCAGAAACTCCACGGTGTTGATCACCTCGTCGCGCATGGCCGCCAAAATTTTGCCGCTCAAGAGTTTTGCTACCGTGCAGCGATGCAGTCGCATTAAGCGGTCTGATTATGGCACGGATGCTGCATTTGTATTTGAAAGAAACAGGCAATGGAGTTCGAGCATATTTTACAGGCATTATCTTCCAAGAAAGATGCTCCTTCGCCGACAAAAGATCACCAACACGCCCCTAAAAAGTTCCCAACCAGGGAATCGAACCCTGACCACTAGAGTGAAAATCTAGTATCCTAACCGTTAGACGAATCGGGATAAAATATTAGTGTCTGAGGTACTACAGCATGTAAATAATCGAGGAGGGATGTGCACTACGTTAGTAAACATATTGCATCGCAGTTGTTTCCCTTTCACCATAGCCGTGCTACCAGCATCGATCAGCCCATCGTCACAGATAAAACACGCCGCTTGTTTAGCCCCGTTTTCGCATGGGCTGGTCGATGTCGGGGGTGCTCGTCCTCAGCTCCGCCGTGCTGTACTACAACTGCGTGTTCGTGCACCTGCTCAGCGCGAGCAACCGGGCAGCGATGGCCGTCGCCGTTATTTTGTTCGGCGCCGTGGCTGTCGCTGCGAGCCTCAGCTGCGACTCGCGGTACAGCTGGCAGCACGCGCTGCTGTGGGCGCACAGATTCTTCGTGTGCTTCTACACCACCGCCGTGATCAAGATGGAGTACTCGTATTCGTACTACTACGTGGTCAACACGGGCCTGCTGCTGCTTGCGATCGGCCATCTGATACGCTTTCTGCTGATGGCGCGGCTGCGGCAGAATTTTGTCGGGCCGGACCGTCTGCAGTGGTACAAGGATGTGATAAAGCTGGAGCGGATATTCTACACGGCGCTGACCGGTGCCAAACACGAGCTGAGCGATGTTGCGGTGCTCGAGATGATCGCCCGGAACCCGCGGCGCCTCGATCCCAAGGTGTATTTCTGTCTCTTCAGCGACTGCGCTGAGACGCGCGAGCTCCTCGGGCGTTTCGTGGTGCTCGATATCATCCGCAGCTGCTTGAAGGATGCGGGGCAGAGCGTTGGGGCTGGCGAGCCCTCTGCAGAGATCGGTGCGGCCCACGGCCGCGGCGCCGAGAGCATCTACACGGTGATACAGCAGGACCTGCTTGGCACGCCCCGCAGACGCGGCAACAACGGCGCAACCGTTTTAGAGAGCCCCGGCAGAGACGTTGCCACGCCGGGCGGCGTTGTGTCCGATGATTACGTGCCCGCCAAAGACCGCCGGATGATCGACCTGCGCAGCGTGAGTGCGCTGGACGTGCACTGGCTCACAGAGAAGAACAGCTTTATAAAGGTGTACAAGGGCAGCAAGGGATGCTTGCAAGTGGAGGAGGAGGCGTACAAGGCCCTGCGGCGGCTCGAGAAGCTGCAGCTCAAGGGCCTCGTTACGCTCGACAGCCTCAGGGATGTGCTGCCGCTCGCCGCCGCGCAGGACTGCTTCCGCATCCTTACGCAGCGCTTCGAGCCCGTGCTCGCCTTCCCGGACTTTGAAGGGAGCATGCGCCAGCTCAACAACATCCGCGGCTGCTTTATTTCTACGTTGCAGAACAACCAGAAAACGCTCGATCTTGTTGGCACGATCCTTCTGGCGCTCGAGCTGCTGGTCGTCTTTGCGCTCCTCTACGTGTTCTTCAACTTCGGCACGGTCTTCGAGGTCGTTGGCTCCTGCTTCATCTTCCTTGTCCCGGTCATCTGGTCCGTCTTCGATTCTTTCATGTTCCTCATCGTATCGCATCCGTACGACGTGGGCGACCGCATCTACATCGACGGCATGAATTTGATCGTAAAGGACATCGGCCTGACCTGCACGATTTTCGAGAAATGGAACAACGACTACGTGGTGATTCCCAACACCTACATCCACTCGAAGGTGATCCACAACATCAGGCGCTCGAAGAACCAGCAGGGCATTGTGTCCTTCTTCCTCGCGGCCGACACGCCCGCCGAGGCGCTGGACGGGCTCAAGAACAACCTCAAGGCGTTCGTTGCCAACAACCCGGCGTTCGAGCACATCTCGGTCACCTTCGACGAGATCAGAGACTGCCAGTTCTACAAGATGTCGTTCATCGTAAAGCATGCGATCAACCACCAGAACGGCTTCTTCATGCTGAAGGTACAGAACAAGTTCATGACCGAGCTGGTCAGGCAGTGCAACGAGCTGGGTATTTCCTATACGCTGCCCGAGATGCACGTAGTGGCCAATGGCCCATAGGACTAATGCAGTGCGTATTATTGGAATAAATTGGTGAAAGATATGTTTTGTTATATAATAAGGCAGTATTCATTATCTGCTCACTTTCTTCATCATACGAAAGCTGCCATTAGAGCATTTACATCAGCCGATGCGGAGAGCCCATCATGGGAAATATTTTGTCGAGGAAACTGAGCACGCGCGAGCAGCTGCAGATCTACGAAAAAGAGCTGGAGACGAAGGAGAAGCGGCTCATGCTGCTGCAGAAAGCACCGTCGCTGCTCAAATTTATACTCTTCACTCTCGCTCTGGTAGTTGCTGCGGTGACCACCGCGTACTACGAGGGCTACAGCTGCTGGCTTATGATCATCGCTGCGCTGATGTGCGCTGTTGCGCTGCGCATCGCTTACAACTGCGTGCGCGCCGCGCGGATCGGCGCACTGCAGAAGGCCGTGGGGGCGCTGCGCAAGAAGCAGCTCCAGCTCGTGAACGAGTACAAGAAGGACAACAACTTCGCATTTGCCAAGCAGATCGTGGACCGCTACGACGACGAGGAGCGCCGCGACTCCTTCTTCCTGCAGGTGCAGCGGAAGCGCAAGGACGCGGTGGAGAAGATCGCCGACTACGTCCTGGCCAACGACCCGTCGACCATGAACGCGCTGATATGCAGCAACTGCGGGCTCCACAACGGCCTCGTAGACCCCGCCAACGCCAACCTGCGCTTCTTCTACTGCTACTCCTGCAAGGCGAAGAACACGCGGAACGTAGAATGAAAGGGTGGTGTAAACACGTTAAGCCGAGCCGCATGTGGCCTATACACATCCATTCAATAAATTGTTACTCTCGCTTGTTACAGCCCGCGCTATATTACCCGCCGCTCTGGAAACATAATAAAAAGCCACCAACAAAGCCCATGGGCAGCCGCGAGGACTCGACCAAGCAGAAGATGGAGGCGCCGGCCGTCGACCAAGAAGAGGACGCCGCCGGAGAGGCGCCGTTAGAGCCCAAAACTGTAGAGCAGAGCGAGACGCTGGTTTCCAAATTCAACGCCATTCGTGTGGACAGGAAGGCCACGGTGGCGAGCAACGGCGAGACAGGCGTAGGGACGGAGGAGGTCTTTTTGCGCGTGTACGATCTGAGCCGCGGCGCAGCTAAGGCGATGTCCAAGACGCTGCTAGGCTTCCAGGTCGACGGCGTGTGGCACACCGCCATCGAGATCTACGGCCAGGAGTACTACTTCCAGAATGGGCTCGTGTGCCAGAAGGCCGGGACCACGCACTACGGCGAATGCATCGAGCGCCTCAGCCTCGGGCATACGAACTGCCTCAAGGACGCGCTGGACGAGTTCTTCGAGGCCTCCAGACATGTGTGGACGCCTGCGGCCTACGACCTGTTCGAGAATAACTGCAATAATTTCAGCAACTACCTGGCCGATTTCCTCGTATCGAAGAGCATCCCCGCGCACATCCTGGAGCTGCCGGAGCTCGTCAAGAAGTCCCCGCTCTTCGCGCAGTTCTTTGGCAGGAATGCAAACAACATGTAATGCACAGCCGGGATGTAGCACTGTACATTGCTAATAGCTTCATACGTGCAATATTCTTTATTAAATTTCTCGTATCGAATGGATTCGTTATAATCGGCAAGCGTATGGATCAAAACATATTCGATGTACAGTAAAATGGATGTAAAAAGATAATACTCAACAGATAAAACTTGAATAAATTTACTTCTTCTTCGGTAGTTTCTTGATGTTCAGACCTGCGACGTACTTCTTTGCGTCCTCCTCGCCCATCTTTGTCAGCGTGATCTTCTTGTCGCCAGAGCCAGCTTCCTTCTCGGTCCACTCCTCGCGGAACTTCATGCGAACGATCTTGGCAGTGGTGTCGACGAACGCAACATTCGGAACGAGCGCCTTGATGTCGGCGATGCTCAGCGGCGTGGCGGTCTCATAGACGTACAGCTTGGGGATGAAGTCGGCCTTGACCTTGTCGGCAAAGCGCTCGTTGGAGGTATCCTTCTTGGCCGGGGCGGTCTCCTGGTAGGCCTCTTTGGACACGATCTTCAGGTACGCAGGCTCGGTCTTGGACTTTTTCGTTTCCTCCTCGGCGATCTCGCCGGCGTCCGCCGGTGCGCCCTGCTCTATCTTCAGCTCGAGCGCGTCCTTCGCCTCCTCGGCCGTGGCGAACTCCACGAGACAGGACCCAGCGAAGCTCTTGTCCTTGTTCCTGCGCATTGTGACCTTGACCGGCTTGCAGTGCTCCCGCAGGATGCTCTGGATGTCGTCGAGCTCGGCGTCGGCGGCGAAACCGCTCATGTGCACGACGCGCTTGGCGATCTCCTTGTCCGCGCGGTACTCCAGATACGCGCTGGTCTCGACCTTCCGGAGCGAGTCGTCGACCACCTCGACCACCGCCAGCCCGGCGGCGGCCTCCTTGACCGCCTCGACGGTGGCGCCGAGCTTCTTTAGGCGCTGGAAGGACAGGAGCGTCGTTATCGGGATGCACTTGTCGTTCTGGGCGGCTGTCTGCTGCATGAACGCGTCTCTGGCGTAGTTGCTGTCGCTGAAGTAGAACTCGATCTGTTCTTTAATCTTACCGGCGTCCATTGCGTAGGCACAAAATTTTGCGGAAATTTCTGCCGGGCTGTAGCGCGCCGGTGCGGCAGTTAACAGTCAGAATTGGTGCCAGGCGTGCCGTGGATTCTTGTCTTTGCCATTTATAGCCAATAGTATGCACATAGCAAAAACTGAGGCAAAGATCAGTAGGCTCTGCTCAAGCGTACTACCTTACGCTGGCTCCTGTACGTTCGCCCAACCAAGAAAGCTCTTACGCTACTCTGCGGCGCTGCAGAGCATCGGAATTGTTTTAAAAATTTGCTGCCCATGCAGGTCAAGACAGGCACAACAATCGTGGGCATCAAGTACAAGACGGGCGTGATTCTGTGCGCAGACACGCGGAGCACGTCGGGGCCGGTGGTCGCCGACAAGAACTGCGAGAAGATACATTTCATATACGACAATATGATGTGCTGCGGCGCGGGCACGGCGGCCGACACGCGCAGGGTCACGCGCAAGGCGTCGCGCGAGATGCAGCTCTTCGCGTACAGGCACATGCGGCGCCCGTACGTCGCGCACGCGCAGCGCCTCATCGCCGACTATCTGCACAGCTACGGCGGCCACATCGGCGCGGCGCTGGTCCTCGGCGGGATCGAGGCGAGCGGCCCGCAGCTCTGCTCGATATCGCCGCACGGCTACTCGGCCGACCGCGACTTCACCTCGATGGGCTCCGGCTCGTACGCGGCCATCTCGGTCCTGCAGGCGGGCTTCCGCCGCGGCATGTCCAAGGAGGAGGCCATGGAGCTCGGCGTCAGCGCGGTCAAGGCCGGCATTCTCAACGACCTGTACTCCGGCTCGAACGTCGACGTGTGCGTGATGGACGAAGCAGGCATCGAGCACCACCGCAACTACCTCAAGGTCGAGACGCGGAAGAACAGTGCAGAGATCCGCTATCCCGAGGGCTCGGTGCATGTTCTCAAGGAGGACATCTACAGGTATGTCGAGGAGGTGCGCGAGTGATTTAGTTAAATAAGTGTGTTTAAATTATTGTTTTATGTGGGCAGCGCTGCATGTCGCTGAAATGCACGCGATTATATTCGGTAGTGTTTGGTCGTCTTTCCTATTCTGGTGCGATAGCAATACGTTCAAGTAAATCAGAGCAGTGAGAATTCCGCTTCAATTATTGTTCTATCTGCAGGTATTTCGAAACGGCACATCAACTACGACAGATCAAAGGGGACGCACCGCTTGGCTTAAATAGTGCGTGACATATCGGTTGTGAAGGAAGCAGCCAACGCCCAACTCCTCAATATAAAGGAGCCAAGATGCAAAAATTGTGGACTCGGCCGCCCCATGGTCGCAGCGGGCTTGTTTATGCAACTGCTCTGCGTCGGTGCTTCTAGTCGGCAGAGCGCTGGTAATGCAGATTCCTATGCTGGGTATTGCAGAATTGATTCTTGCGAACCAGAAGAGACCGTTACCAAGCCAAGCATTGGCTATAAGAATTTGTGTAAGATTGTTGCGATGGAGTTGTGACAAAGTGTCACAAGAAGTACTTGCGTGAACTAGACGTCCCGACCAACGTGGAAGCTTACATCCAATCTCGAGTGCTGAGAAGGACTTTGGAGTCTGTGTCGTTCGAGGCCCGTC
>JALRLY010000256.1:0-60786 GCA_023647555.1 Pancytospora philotis
CGGGCCGAAGCTAAAAGCGAATCGAAAACACCTGAAGGCGGCATAATAATCAAAAGCCGGGGGATATGATATACCTTAACATTTATTATCTCAATAAATTACCCCTATGTCTAATTATGTTCTTCAATACTTCAAAGTAAACACAATCAGGAATGGCAGTGGTAATAAAACTGAATGCAGATGCAGCAATAATGAAGTACGACATCAAGCTAAAATTTATTATTCATTGCGCAGCTGATACACCTCCCTCAGCATCGCAGACTCTTCGGAGCTAGGGCAGTTCCGGACAAGCGTCATACAGCGCTGGGGATTCTCCATGCACAGCGGGTACACGCGGCGCACGAGCTGGATGAGCTTTTTGTTCTCGGCCCATTTCAAGATGCAGCTGCGCAGCGGCCTCGTCTCGCTGCTTGCAGTATTTTCCTGGAGCGCGCTCGGTTCGTATCTAAAAATGCGGAGCAGCACGCGGAGCGCCTGCCCGACGATACTCAGATCGTCCTCGTTGGCGATGAACCGGCAGTACTGAACGAAGTACGGCAGGGAGATCGCCTTCATGTCGCCCAGCGCCTCCACGGCCCATACCTTAAAGAGCGCGTTCCGCGTGTCGAGCCGCTGGATGATCGCGTGGTAGCACGGCTGCGTGAAGCGGTACGAACCGAGGATCTGGGCGACGCGGCCGAAGAGCTCGCTCTCGTACAGGCTGCTCAGCGCCGCCACCAGCTCTGTGACCATGTTGTCGTTGAGCGTGAAGCCGTGCTCGTATATCTTGTACTCTATGTAGCTCAGCGGCGCGATGTAGAACATGGAGTATATCCTGTTCATATTGGCCGAGGAGACAGACGCGGTATCCAGCTTTGCGATCAGAGTTGCGGTGATCCCGTCCAGGACGCCTCTGCTGAAGATGATGCGCAGTATTTCAGCGTTGTGCTGCCCCTTCTCAATCTGCTGCGCCACGTAGCCGAGAATCGCATCGTCGCTGGTGCCGAGCAGGCCGGCGATGTCGAAGCCGTGGCCGTCCAAGAATCTGGCGGCCTTCACGCCAACAAGCACTTCGCTGTTCGCCGTGCTGGTAACAAGGCCGCCGACCAGCTGTGTGGCTGCCAGCAAGCTGGCCTCGGCAGCTTCTGCGCCGTTCCTTGCTAGCCGGTCTTTCAGCGCGTCGAGCAGGTGCGGAAGACCGCACTCGAGCCGTTCAGGGTTGGCGTACTTGCCGTGCATTAGGCCAATGCCGGCGGCAATCTCATCTGATCTGTCGGGGTAGTCGGCAATTATGCGCAGCACATCCTCGCTGCTCACACTGCACACCACGTGCGCAAGGATAGAGTGGTCTGCGGCCTTGGCAACCATCGCAGCGACCATCTCGCTGAAATCGCCGTACCTGAGGGCGTAGAACGGAGCAGTGGCCTTCAAAAGCAGCCCGAGCTTCGCCACGTGCCGGGAGTCCTGCACCCACTCGTAGATGCTCTTGAATGTGTAAAGATACTCTGCGTCCGAGGCGATCTTGCTGAAGCACTCGCTGAAGTCGTTCTGCTCCGACCGCAGCGTGTCGTAAATCTGGCTCACGTTCGTGTTGATACCGGGCTTGTATGCGATGTCATTTATGACAACAGCGTCGTCAGCGGCAGTTGCTCCATTCTCGGGCGCATCCTCCTCCTTCCAGCGGAACAGCACGCCTTTCATCGCCTTGACTCTTCTCTCGTGCTCCTCAGACGTCTCGTCCTCGAGTGCGCGCTTCCCATGCTCCGTGCCAATGACTTGCAGATCGACAGCGCGGCGGTCCGCCTCGTTCAGGATATCCTTATGCGCCGAGAGGCTGATCACAGTCCAGATGTGCTTCGTGATGCCTATCCGGCGGATCTCGTCGATGTTCGCGACGGCCCACTCAAGGTTGTACTGCGCGTACAGCAGCTTGTACCGGTCTGTCATCTGGGCGGCGTACGGCTGCATGTCCATAGGGAACCATATGTTCCGCTTGATGAGATACGCCGCTAGCAGGTCCTTGCTGATGGAGGAGGCCACGCGCTGCTTGATTCTGTCGTGGGCCAGGTTGATGTGGAACTCCCGCAGCAGCCGCGCCTCTGCGGTGTCGATGCGCGCGAGCGACAGCATGAAGAAGGTATCGGGCAGGCCCAGGACCTCAGCGATGGACGGTGTGTGGGTGTCCAGGAATGCGTTATAGATCACGTACAGCCTTGCATCGGTGATGAAGCTGCTTTCCGGCCCTGCTAGCGCTTTCATCAGAGCGTCTATGCTGAACTTCTCCAAGCCGGCCGCGATGTCGCAGCGGATGTGCTCCGCCACAGCAGCGCTCGCGAAATGCGCCGCAGTCGTAAACATCTTTGTATGGTGCATTATGACGTATGACAGAGCGGCCAGGGCCTCGACGCAATCAGCACTGAGCGCGTGCTCGGTCCTCTTCAGATGCGAACGCACTGAGGCAGAAAGGGGCTCGAACAGCTTGGTAAAAGACGCGGGTGTGCACAGCGCGCGGGTGGCTGTAGAGACAAAGTGCACGAAATCAGCCTCAACTGCCAACTTGTCGATTATCTGCGCTGCCATCGCCACCCGGGAGGCATTTTCGACGTGCTTAAGACTGGCCTCAGAGAGCAAGCGGACAACGCAGTCGCCGTCTATGAGCTTGAAATCGAGCGCCGGCACGATGCGGTAGATGGTTCCGGTCTCGAGCAGATACTCAAAAACATGTGCGATGCTCCCCGCGCACGCGGCCTGGACCCGCGGCTCGTTGATGTCCAGCAGCGCGATGATCCTCGGATTGATCTTCGCGTACGCGCCGAACACTTCCTCGAACGACTGCGCCAGGATGTCGTACATCGTCACGTATCCGAACACGGTGTACTCGTCCGCGGAGGCGAGGTCGAGCGGGATCCCGGAGATCCGGAACAGCTCGCCGCGCAGGATGGCGAGCAGCTGGCTCCCGAGATCGCTCTGCACCGGCGCGGTGATTTCGCAGATGGCCGCGGCGGACGCGTCCTTGAGGTACTCCTTCATCACGTTGTACGCTACGTTGGTGATGTCGCTGCGCCGCAGATGCCGCAGATAGTCCATGATGTCGAACGCGCTACTGTAGTAGAACGCGACGGTGAACGCGTCCTCGGACGAGTCCAGCAGCAGCTCCTGCGTCACGGTATTGTTGCGGTAGTGCATATACAGCTGCGAGGACTTGTCGAGGTCCTTCTGCGCGATGCGCTTGAACAGCGGCCGGCGCAGCTCCAGCAAGCTGTCTCGCCTCTCCGCTGTTATCATAACGCTTCAAAAAATTTGGAGCAAAAATTTCGTACCCGCGCGCCGGTGGGAGTTGCTGCTGTAGAATGGCTTGGCCATAGCGCCGTTGCTTTTGTCAGTAGGTTACCGTTGAAAGTACAATGTCCTATTTAGTGGGCTGCCAGGGAGTCTGTCGCATTCTAACCAGCATCTCTCACTAAAATACACCAGACTAGTCGATATGCAATTAGAAAGGCAAGCCATGCAAGTAAATTTAATTATTCACCGACAACTCTCCACATCTCTTAGCGTACAGCGCTTTCAGTCGCCGACGTGCGCCTTCACCTTCAGATACAGACTCATACGCTTAAGCAGCTGCTTCCAGTCGCGCAGCGTATTCTCGTAGGCGCTCACGTAGTCACTGATCCGCTTGAAGTGCGCTCTCTGGAGGATTGCGTCGTGCACAAGCATGCAGTCCTTCCTGTGCACGTAGAACCCCCTGTACACCTTCTCGCCGGGCCTGAAGCCCACGACGCAGACGGCGTGCGGTATGTCCAGCAGCGCGCAGATCTCCGGGTCGGCGTCGATGTACACGCAGCTCTGCGGGGTGAAGTTCTCGTGCAGCGCGAGCATCTCTCTGCCGCAGATGTCAGCGATGCGCACCGCCTCGGTCTGGAACCGCGCGTACATGTGCACGCCGTCCACTATGCGGTACGGCTTGGGCCGTGCCCGCTGGCCGGCGGCGCCTGGGGGATGGGCGCAGCTCTGTGCATCTGGCACTGCCTTCAGCGTTCTCCCCTCTCTGAACCAGCCCTTTTCGGTCTTGAGCCTCTGCACGCGGCTCCGCAGGTACACCTTCTCGTCCTTGAATGTGCCCTTGGGAACCCCCTTGGGGTAGACTATCTCGCTCTTCCGACAGAGTGACTCGACGGTGTACAGCGGGTGGATCTTTAGCTTTGCGATCGTGGCCGGAATCGCTCCCATGCGCTGCGAGTCGAGCTGCCCGAACAGCTCGTGCTTCAGGGGCAGGAATGGCAGCTGTTGCGAGTCTGCGCTCCCCTTATTCTGCGACTCAACAAGCCGCGCGCCCACCACGCCCAGAATGTGCCTGAAGATCCTGTGGTAGCGCGTCGTCTTGGTAAAAACGACCGTCTGGTCGCTGAGCTGCCCGTGCCTGTCGCAGCCGAAAACGTTGCCGCTGTACTTCTTGGTGTGCTCTACAATCTTGGGGCCCACGTTGTACTCTACGAAGGCTGATACATTCTGGCCGAGGGCAAAGTACACCCGGGCCTCGATGCCGCTCATGTTCAGACTGACGAACTGCTCGATCGCAGCATCGATCTCGGGGCCGTCGGGATCGTGCAGCTCGGGACTATTATCTGCGGATTTTGCCGAGCGGTAGAAGCCGCCGAAGGGTTTGATCTCTAGTTCGCCGCCCTGGGCAAAGATCTCCCTGGCTATCTCGTATGCGTTTATCTCCTTGGACAAGCGATACGACCGGGGCTGTCGCAGCTTCTGAACCACGAGCAGAAACTGGTGCAGCATCTTCATCTTAACGTGCTTAGCAGACTCCCTGACCTTCTGCTGCTTAGGAGGCGCAGGCTCGAACTCGACGAGCGAGGCTGCATCCCAGCTGTCCGACGACTGCTCGCCCATGGGCCGGGATGCAGTTTTACATCAAAAAGCGCATGGTAAGCTAGCTGCACAGCAGTACGCGTGCAAAAACTTTGAAAGAAAACGCAAAATGCTTGATAGCTTATGTTAAGTTGTGTTACACGACAGGTTAAGTGTTATACGAAAATGAAGCTGCCATACCACCACAGTTTACAGCTTCCGAACGCACATCTAAAACAATACAACTGTAAATGCCCAAAACACCACGCACATACAATGATAAAACGCGCTAAGCGCACAGAACCAGACGAGAAAAAAGGTAAGTTGATTTAATAATCTTCTACAACCTCTGGCTTAGAAATACCATAGAAGGCCCTCTTTTCCTCGGATGTCTGGAAGCGGCCTCTGCCGATCTTGGAAGAAGTATCGATGAACTTGATGGCGATGTCCTCCTTAGCCGGCTTGGGCGCGAGCGACTTCCTGAGAGTGACGACTCTCTTGCACGGGCCGGTGACAGGGCCCTTGAGCATGATGTAGTCGTTCTTGACGTTACCGTAGTGCGGGAAGCCGCCCATGGGGTTGATCGTCTTGACCGTCAGATCGAACTCAGTGGTGATCGGAGACTGGCCGTTGCCGAGGCCGTAGACGCAGAGGTTCTGCTGGGTCCTTCTGTGGAAACCGAGCTGACCAGCACGGGCCACTGTGTACATGACACGGGCCGGGTGCCAGGCACCGATACAGGCGACCTTACGGCAGCCCTTGTTGGTCTTTCTCGGCAGGATGGTGGTGCCCCATCTCTTGACGACACCCTGGAAACCCTTACCCTTGGTGACGCCGATCGTATCGATCAGCTCGTTCTTGTCGAAGACCTCGTCGATCTTGATCTCCTTCTCGAAGCGCTCCAGGGCGAAGTCGACCTTGTCAGCGATGGAACCGCCGTTGATCTGGATCTCGGCGATGTGCGCCTTCTTCTGGCCGATGGAGAAGATCTTGTCGACCTGGGAGTGGACAAGCACCCTGATCACATCAGAGGTCTTCTTGAGCTCCTCGACATCCTCAGCGGTGAAGCCGACAGACTTACGCAGATCGGTGTAGACAACACCGGGGACATACTTCTTGGCGAACATCCTTCTAATGACATTCTCAGAGAGGTGCTCAGCAAGAATAACCTTGGTCCTGGCGAGACCGTTGATGGTCTTCTGGTAGCCGACGACACCGTGCACAATCATAGCGGGCGTCTCGAGGATGGTGACAGCCTCGAACAGCTCCTTCGTGGCGAGCTTGTTCTTGGACTTGAACTCCTTGGAGCGGATGACGTGGGTCATACCAGCCTTGTAGGCCAGGAAGCCGGTGATGTGGCACGGGCTTGCGGCATCGTCCTTCGGGAAGGCCTTGATGCTCGGCCTGATCGTGCTGGAGCGCCTCTTCGGACGGAACTGGAGCGAACCGTGTCTGGGAGCCTCAAACTTCCTGCAGCTCATTGATGGGCAAAATTTTCGCGGTTATGTAAAATTTTGGAAAATTTTGCGCAGCGCGAGCGGACGCGTCGCAGCGGGCAGGGCGAGTGTGCGCCTCCAAGTAGTAGCCATGGGGCTGTCCATAACAAATTTAATCTGCTGTTGCGCTAGTTTATTCGACAAATGGGTGCTATCCAACCTGGTGGGAGATTTGTGTATTTTAACCGTAATTCGTTGTTAGGGAAAGTGATGCTGCATTTGCTGGTGTCTTTGTTTTAAGCATGCTTGCACTGTCTTGTTACTGTACCCGGTGCAGATACGCGACACGCAGAAAAGAAGCACGCAGCTGCAGCCCATGCAGCTGCGCTGCCCGTGGGCCAACTGCGACAAGACGTTCCCGTGCAACGCCAAGCTCGAGGACCACATGAACGTGCATCTCAACAACCGCCCGCACGTGTGCGACATCTGCGAGCGGGCCTATCCGTCCAGCAAGGGGCTGGAGGTCCATCGGAGGACGCACGCGCCGCCCGCGCACGTCTGCGAGGGATGCAACGCAACCTTCATCCACCGGAGGAACCTCCAGCGCCACCGCAAAATCTGCGGGCGTGTCTTCAAGTGCGAGCACTGCGGTCGCGAATTCACACGGGAGGGCAACTACCAAAACCACCTCGCGAGGAAGCACCGGCCGAGGCCTGAGGGCCCCGTCAAATGCGACGAGTGCGGTGCCACGTTCAAGTCGGCCTCCTCCTGCAAGACGCACCACAGAATCATACACCTAAAAGAGCGCATCCAGTGCCCAAAGTGCGACAAGACGTTCTCGTACAAGTACAGCTTCGAGCAGCATCTCAAGAAGCATTCATGAAAGCTGCCGCGCCGTCAGGATCGACCTGCCGCATAATAAACTCGCCTTGTAAGTAGATCTTTATATTTTTGCGCTGTTTGTACACAGACGTTGTGCGAGCGCGAAGTTGTCGCTATCGATTATTTTCACGGCACTTTGCGCGGCTCCCGTGCAAAAACGCACCAATGAAAATGCGACGGCAAAAAGGATTTCCCATCCGGGAATCGAACCCGGGCCCTAAGAGTGAGAGTCTTAAATCCTAACCACTGGACCAACGGGAATAACTAAATTCATTACACAGTTCACAGTTGCTCTCGTTCGAAATGACTGTTGCTACGGCACAGTAGCAGCAGCAAAAATTCCGAGTGTATGCAAAAGCGGTTAGAGCGCCAGCAAAACGATTTACTAAGGCGTCAAAACTATTTTACTACAAGCAAATACTGCAGTTTACAGTTTCTACTCCTGCTCCATGATCGCGCGCTTCCTGCTCGGCTTCGCAGTCCTCCTCTTCGCCTCGCTGGGCTTGCGCGCGTACTTGTCGAGCACGAGGTACGTCTTGACGTTCTTGGTGCCCTCGTTGTCGACGACCAGCCCGCCGGTGAATCCAGCGAGCTTCGCCTCGCGGCTGAGGATGTCCAGCTCCTTTTTGCTGCAGTACACCTGTATGACAGCGCGCACAGACACAACGGCGTGCAGGCTCTTGAAGAACGTCTTGATGCGCTTCAGCGGATAGTGCTGCGCCGAGTACGACTGGAAGAGCCACTGCACGGCGCTGATGCTCACGGCGTACTCGAACGCCTCCTTCCGGAACGGCAGCGGCGCGCCCAGATCGCAGCACAGCAGCCCGAGGCTGGGCGACTGCTCGCGCGCGACCTGGAGCATCGCCGGCGAGATGTCGACGCCGACCCACTGGTGGCCGCACTCGCGCAGCGCCTGGCCGCTCAGCCCGCTGCCGCATCCGAGATCGAGAACGACTGCTCGAGTCTCCGCCGGCATCTCGAGCAGCTCGGCCGCCCTCAGCGTGATTTCCCGCTGTATCTTCGATATCCGCGTGTTTGCGTTGTACTTCTTGCTCTCCACCGCGTCGTAGTACAGCTCAGCGGGCGCGCTCAGCTCGGGAACAGCCATGACGGCCAAAATTTTAACAGCATTTATTCGGCGCGCCGGTGCTCGTACCGTCCAACTGAAATTCAGTTAAAAGAGGCTCAAAGCTTACAGATATGCTATTTGATCAATATCAATGTACTTTTTATGCATTTTTAAGCACCAAATGTAAATTTATGCACGCCATTCTATTCATGCGCTTACATACGCGTCCGCTCCGCACGGCGCTATGCGGATGGCAGCGAACAGCCGCACGGCTCTGTTTATGCGCGGCGCGCCTGCCTATAAATAAACAGAATATTCGCCCCTGAATGAGCGACGAGCAGGAGATCAAGATCGACGAGGAGCTGTACAGCAGACAGCTCTACGTGCTCGGGCACGAGGCGATGAAGAAGATGATGAAGACGCGCGTGCTCGTGGTCGGGCTGGACGGGCTCGGGCAGGAGATAGCGAAGGACCTCTGCCTGGCCGGCATCCGGGTGGTGAACATCTGCGACCCCTGCGAGGTGCGGACGCGGGACCTGGGCGCGGGTTTCTACTTCTCGGCGGGCGCCGTCGGGCAGCCGCGCGACCGCGCCGTGCTGGAGAAGCTGCAGACGCTGAACAGGTACGTCTCGGTGGATGTCGAGGACTGCGGGAGCCTGCAGGAGTACGAGCCCGCGGGGTACGACGCGGTGATCGCGGTGAACCAGAGGATGGAGGACAGCGTGGCGCTGGGCAAGCGCTGCCACGAGCGCGGCGTGAAGTTCGTGCTCGCGAGCGTCTCCGGTGTTTTTTCGCAGATTTTCGTCGACTTTGGCAAGCATTTGTGTGTTGACAAGAACGGCGCGCCGCCCTGCATCGGCGGGATCAACGATATCAGCGCCGACGGCGTGCTTACGCTTTCCGACGGCTCTAAGCACACGCTGGAGACGGGCGACAAGATCAAGGTCGGCAAGGAGGTGTACGCGGTGGAGGTCTTGTCTCGGATCGAGCTCAGGCTGCTGGACTTCAAGGGAATCGACGGGGAGATGCCCCGGGACTTCGAGGAGGTGAAGGATTCCTTCGTGATTGAGCACAAGAGCATAGCCGATGCGCTCGGCGAGCCCGATATTGTATGCTTCGACGACATCGAGAAGGCCAGCTGGCTGCATGCGCTGTTCTCCGGCGAGGAGCTTACGCAGCATAGGCCGGAGGTGTGCGAGGAGGAGGTGAGCAGCAGCACGAACGAGGCTGCGAACAGCGACCGCGCGGAGGCGATCGGCAGCCCCAAGAAGATGTGCCTGAAGACACAGGGGATCAGCATTGAGGACTCGCGCCAGGCCAAGGTGGAGAAGCTGTTCAGCAGCACGCGCGGCTGCGTGACTGCGCCGATGTGCTCCATCATAGGCGGCTTTGCGGCGCAGGAGGCTCTCAAGGCCGTTTCTGGCAAGTTCATTCCGCTTAAGCAGTTCTTCTACTTTGACTACGCTGATACGTTCCTTTCGCTGCTACCTGGCGGTGCTGAGCGCGCCGGTGCTGGGCCCTCCACCGATGACAGATACTTCGATGCGCGGATGGTCTTTTCGGATGCCGGCTTTGAAAGCCTCAAGAAGCTCAGGATTTTCCTTGTTGGCGCGGGCGCCATCGGCTGCGAGCACCTCAAGAATTTTGTGATGACCGGCATCGGCCTGGAGGGGCAGATCGCTGTGACGGACATGGACTCGATCGAGCAGTCCAACCTGAACAGACAGTTTCTCTTCAAGGAATCAGACGTGTCCAAGCTCAAGTCCGAGTCTGCTGCGCGCCAGGCCGGCTGTCTGAACGAGGACTATGCTGGCGATGATAAGCCGCTGGTCTCTTACAACTTGGCGGTCAACGAGGAGAATGAATCCGTGTTCTCCGATGTCTTCTTCGATGGCCTTGATATCATTGCCAATGCTTTGGACAACGTGGAGGCGCGGCACTACATGGACCAGCGCGCAGTAACCACACGGACGGCCTTGGTAGACAGCGGTACCCTCGGCACGAAAGGGCATGTGCAGGTGGTGGTCCCGTTCGCCACCGAGAGCTACTCAGCCACGGTCGACACGGCCGATGCCTCCATCCCCATGTGCACCATCAAATCCTACCCGAGCAGCATCGAGCATACGATCGAGTGGGCGCTCGGCGAGTTCAAAACGCACTTCGAACAGGAAATCGAGCCGATCAAAAATACGGAGGACTGCATAAAAACAGCACTCGGAATGTTCGTGAACCAATTTTCTACGCAGATCCAGAACCTGCTCAGCACCTTCCCCGCCGACCACATCACCAAAGAGGGCGTGCCGTTCTGGGCACCGCCCAAGCGGCCACCGACCCCGATTTCCTTCAACGTCAATGATAAGACGCACCTTCTTTTCATCCACAGCTGCGCCAATCTCTACGCAACCTGCTACGGGATCAGCCATATCAGCAAGGACAAGATTCTGGCGTACATCGATAACGTATTTAGTCTGTCGGAGCCGAGCCCGATCCGCTTCGATGAGAACAGCAGCTCGAGCACCACGCTGCCCACGCCCATGCCGATCATCTACGACAAGGACTCGTGGCACGCTGATTTTATCTACGCATGCGCGAATCTGCGCGCCAGGAACTACAAGATAAAGGAGCGGTCCAAGCTGTTCATCAGGGGCATATCGGGCAAGATCATCCCGGCGATCGCAACCACTACAGCGGTGGTTTCTGGGCTCGCGGTCATGGAGATGATCAAGTACGCGCTGGGCAAAGAGCTAAATGTGCAGAGCGATGATACGCTCAAGAACTCGTTCCTGGACCTTGGTATGCCCTTCCTGGTGCTCACCGACCCGATCCCGCCCAGAAAGCTGTACTACGACTGCAAGGACGAGAGCATCGAATACACCGAGTGGTCCCGGATCGAGGTTGCGGACAAGCCGCTCAAGGATATCATTGCGGAGCTGTCTGAGCGGCTCGGCTGCGATGTGGACATGGCCTCGGCCGGTTCCAAGATGATCTACTGGAGCTCATCCAAGAAATACGACGGGAATCTGGACAAGACGGTCGCTGAGATAGTCAAGCGCAAGGACGGGCAGTTGGTGCAGTATGTCGATTTCTTGACCAGCAGCGATGCTGATATGGAGAGGATAGCGGTCGTATTTAGTAGTTAAATTGATTCATTTTTTTATTTGAAGATTTATAATGCTGGTATCACCGTAGTGCGATTAGATTTATGCGTGTGTCCGTTTTATTCTATATTATCGATCGCTTTAGATTTGGTAAAGACACTGCCTTGATCAATAAAGCATCATTCTGCAGATACTATGAGTTACTACAGTAGAAACGTGGCAAATAAGGTCATAAAAGGATTTATTTTATACAAGAACAGAATGGATGCGCCGAGAGTGCTAGTAGCGCTTAGTGCAGGCTTAACTAAACATATCCCTATTCAGGCGCTGGATACATGAGCCGCTCGAGCGTTCTGAAGTCCGGACAGCAGCTGTTCCGTAGCAGGTAGTCCCTAAGGTACAACAGTGCCCTGTCATTGGGCTCGCCGGAGTACGACGGAATCAGCTGGCCATTCGCTGGATTGAAACTGAAGGAATCGGCAAGGTCATCCACAAGTATCATCTTGGCGGTGTCGCGGCCAATCAGATCCAAAGGCTTCGCATAGACGGCCGATTCGCCGCAGCCCTCGAGCTCCATGCAGTGGCGTCTGTCAAAAACGTGCTTGATGTGCCGGCCGCCATCGATAAGAGCCACTATTTTGGTGCAGTACTGCTCAAGGCCAGCAGAAAACACAGCGATCTCATAGAAAGGGCCGACGGACGCCAGGAACTCGGCGAGGAACGGCCTACGCAGAATCTTGATGCGGCGCACGCCGCTGGCCAGCTCGAGCTCTACCACATCGTCGCGCTCGCACTCGCCGGGCGTGGTAGGGCAGATGAGCGTGTGGTCCAGATCCAGAACGAGCAGCGGCTTGGTATCTGTCGCATCCGGCAGGTAATATCCGTTCGGCTGTATGATCTCGCTCTCTATTGCAGGGATGACCTCCGCATCGCTGATTCCCTCAGAGTGGCTCGCATAGGCTGATACAACGTACTCCACGTACAGTCTGGTGCACTCCTGCATCAGCGCCATCGGGCACGCCGTATCGCGTTCTATGGCAGGGGAGGACGGAGAGTTCACCGCACCCGCGCGCCCGGGCTCCTTCTCCATCGCGAGCAGCACCGCCATAATCTCATACTTCACCCAGTTCACCGCTTCCTCCGGGTATTTATCGTAGATGCTGGCTTCGGCAGCTGCATCAGAGTGCGTACTATTTTCATGTGGGCTGGAGCACGCATCGTCTAGACTCTCTGCCGTGCCCGCCTGAAGCTCTGGGCTAGCATCGGCATGCTTGGCTTCGTGTGCAGCATCAACATTTTCCTGAAAAACTGCAGTATCAGCCATCTCCTCGTCTATGGATTGCACCAAAAGCTCTTCACTATTCGAGGCAGAGCCATCGATCAGTTCCTGCATGCTCTCCGCAGAAATTTGCCTATCTTGCTCCTGCGAGATTTCATTGTTGTGGCACGCATCCTCCAGCAACTCGTCGATCACCACAGGCTCAGAGTCGCCGGGCGCCTGCGCCAAGAATACGCCATCGCTACCATGGGCCTGTGCATCAGGAACCGCTGGTAGACCTGGTGCATCACCGAATGTTATGCTATTTTCTGCACCATTTGGCTGCGCAAAATCATCCACACAATGATCGCCGGAAGCGCCAGCCACCCCGCCCTTAAGCGTTTGTCCGCGGCCAGACTCCCTTTCCTGGCTGCTCCTGTCGCTGAGCAGGACGTCCTCCGCGTTGCCGCAGCAGAGACTGTCAAAAACAAATGCCATAAGGGCTGGCCGCCCGCGATTTTAATGCCGCAGTGTGGCTCGGGCCTGGCATCAGCACAGGCGCTGAATACAGAAGCAGCAAGCTAATAAATCTTCGTATTTTTATTTGGTGCGCATTTATCACACAATATACTAGTTATTCGTTGCTGTAGGCACGCGCTCAAGTCTGCTCTGTAGCAAACAATTGCATCACAAGTCACGTGCGGCTGCAAGCAGAGGCCGTGTACGTGCCCCTTTAGCTGAATTGATATGCATTTGCTTGACAGATTGCGATAGCTATCATTTTGATCGCGCCTAGATCTTTGATCAGTAATGCGTGTTGGCTACATTTACACGTTTGTTCGATGAAAATAGGGCGAAAGACGCAAACAGGCGGTTGAGGCGCACCGCGCAGTGCTGATCTTTCTACCGGCGCGTATGTGTTCTAACAGACGCGCTCTTTGCCCGGCAAAGACTGCATGGACAGCTTCAGCGTGGGTGATCGCCGTAAACATTCGATGAGAATGCCAGAGCTTGCAGCAGTAGCAAAGCGGACCATGCGCTTGGCACTTCGCACGCTGCTGCGCGAAGATCCCGGGTGTCTGGCCGCCATGCCATGCGCCCGTCTAGACCGCGGGACTAGCACGCGGCCCCGGTGCCCAGAGCAGCGCGCGAACAGCAGCAGAAAGACCGCCGCGAAAGCAATGTCAATCCAAACTTTAATTATATACCATTGGGATGGGCCTTACTCATGTGATACTTGAGCCCGTTGCTATTCCTGTATGCCTTCTGGCAGCTCCCGATCTGGCACACAAACGGCTTGTACACGTTCTCCTTGTCCTTGCTGTGCCCGTGCGTCATGTGGTACTTGAGCCCGTGGGACGACGTGTAGGACTTGTTGCAGCCGGGGCGCGGGCACACATGCTTGCGGTCCTGCGCCGAGTGCGTCGAGATCTCCTGCTCCTGCACGGAGTCGGACATGTCGTACTGCTCCCCGATGCTGATCTCGTTCATGAACTCGTCGAAGTTGAACAGGACTTCCTTGTCCTCGGCCGCGTCGGGGCTGAAGAGCGCGTCGTCCTCGAGCCGGAAAAGCGTCCGCTCGATCGCCTTGTCCTCGTCGCTGAGCAGATGCTTCTTCTCCTCGAAGCGTTTCTTGCGCGTGTAGTGCGTGGCTCTCAGATTCTCGAGCAGCGACTCGTAGCTGAAACTCTTATCAAAATTACTCATCTTGCGGTTGGGCAAAATATTTTTTACAAGAGGACTATTAAAGGAGCAGAGGAAGACGGGGCGGGCGCGCGGCGGGCCGGGAGAGGGGGCGCGGGGAGCAGCATTGCAGAATGCACTATAGTAGATGGGCAATAAAGCTACGGCGGAGCCAGCGCGCAAGATTCCCACACTCTATCCCGGACACGTATTTTTATTAAAATTTGATTCATTACTTCATCAGGGATAAGTGAACTTTGCCAAGCTGCGGCGCCACCCCGGGCTTGGCGCCGCTTATCTGCGGGCCTTTCGACCGCCAGCGCTTCTTATTTGGCTGCTGCGCCGGAGCTTTGCATCACGCCCATGCAAAATTCTCCGGCTGAGCAGTAGAGTCGCACAGATCGAGCAGTGCGTGCTTAGCGCCCATCATAGAGCTGGATGTAGTGCATGCAATGGCTATGCGTACTACTATAGCGGGGACATGTCTCTCTCCTCTCTGGCTCAACGCGCGGACTAGCTCCTCTATTAGCAGGAGATTCTCGACATGCGCGATGGTCGATGACCGGTGCTGAGCACTGGCACCGCGGTATACCGGGGCGGCTCGGCGCCGCTCGCGGAGCCACTCTTGTCGATATCGTATTCTAGAGCGGCGGATGCGCTGGATCAACGCATGGAATCCGCATCCGGTGTTCTGGTACACTATACATAAGATTCTTGCGTGCGCTGCAGTTTCTATAAGCAAACATGTGCGCTGCACTATTTATATAATCTAGCGCTAGTATAATACTTGACTAGCATCATTGGGCGTACTTACGCTTTATGTTGCGCAATCCTGCAGTGCCATTGCACGGCATTTGGCGATCGATCGGCGATTCTGCCTGGTTTGTCTGCTGCTAATACAGTGCTGTATTTTACCGCACTGGCCTCTTAGCCCGTAAGCGCGCTTTTGAACGCGTATGTTGAATAACTGAAAGACATTTGTTTTAAATGCGCAGAGCGGCATGCAAGCTACATAATGCATATAGCGGCATGCGTGTGCCCGCACAGGAGCACTAACATGGCCGTTCGCCGATCGGCTCGGAACCTATACTTCAATTACACCCTATAAGCAGCCGCTGAAAGCAAGCCAGAATAAAAGAAAGAAAATACAAACACACATGCGTAGGCTTGATGCACACAGTCCCTCGGAGACGCCGGCGGCGCGCGCCCGCCCCGCCTGCTTAATAGAAGAAAATTTTGCAAAATTTTTACCCCAATGGTTTTTATGGTCGCGCCGGTTTCTTCGGTTAGGAAGCAGGAATACGAGGCGAAGGTCGACGCCCTCAGACAGAAGCAGATGGACGCCTTCGAGAAGCGCGTTGTCAGCAACACTGCGCACGCTGAGACGATGACCGTGAAGATCCTCGAGAACATCAAGGCGCAGAAGGCGGCCGAGGCGGAGAAGATGCGCAACGCCGACTCCTTCTACGTGCCGGCCGAGCCCAACTTCATCGTTGCGATCCAGATCCGCTCCAAGTGCAACGTCGGCCCTGCGCCGCGCAAGGTCATGGAGCTGATGAGGATGACCAGCATCAACACCTGTGTGATTCTGAGGAACAACAAGAGCACCAAGAACATGCTCGCGAAGGCCAAGGACTACATCGCCTTTGGCTTTATCGACTACGAGCTGCTGAGAAGGCTCGTCTACGAGAGAGGCTTCGGCAAGATCGGCCACTCCAAGGTCAAGCTCACCAACGAGAACATCGAGGAGCACTTTGCGGGCAAGTACAGATGCATCGAGGAGCTCGTGTACGCCATATACAGCGGCAGCGACGACATCAAGCAGATCCTCAATTTCCTGTACCCGCTCAAGCTCAGCGTCCCGCTCGGTGGCTTCAAGGGCAAGAAGTCTAAGAACTACCTCGAGGGCGGTGCCTGCAACAACCACAAGGAGCTGCTCGGCAAGCTGCTTGAGAGGATGATATAATTAAATTACGTCCAGACTATTCTGTGGGTACGGTGTGTCGGCTCATCTGTAGTTTATTGCTGCTGCTTTGAAGCCATTGTTAAGCAAGAGATCCGAAGAGCAAAAGGGCCGAGGGAGAGCCCACCAAAAATGCATAGCGATCAACTTTTTTAATTTGCATGATGTTGTTGAAAAATTCGAGAAACTCTGCCGACTCTATTTTGATTGGCTGGTTGCTCAGCAGCTCAGCGGCTCCAACGCCGTCGCCGCTGCTGTACAGCGTGTCTAGGCAGCTGCGCCCCGAACGGGCATGGCCCTCAGTCAGCTTGTTGAACAAGTAGCTGCAGTTCTCCCCGAGGAGATCGCTGTACTGGTTGCGGGGATCTGTGGCGCGCAGCTTCAGCTCGGACACTTCTCTGACCGCCGTGCTTTCCTTCAGAGCGGACCGCAGCCCGAAGAGATCGACTGCGTGCCCGAGGCAGTTCGTGTCCATGAACCGCTTGATCTTCTGCTCGATGGTGGCCAGGTCGTGCTCGTGGTTCCGCTGCAGCGAGGAGCACTGTGCGCTCATGACATCGCCCGTAACGATCATCGGATCGCTCCACAGGAAGGCGTTGTTGTAGATCTGGATGTTCTTGATGCTGAGCTGCTTCATCAGCTGCAGCGTGTTCGCGCACAGGCAGAAGTACCTGCTGAGGAAGAGGTGAATGAGGTCTATCTCGTAGTTCTCAGTGAAAGCCGTCCTGAAGCTTACGTACAGCGCGAGCACGAGGTTCTTCTCGGTCCGCGACGCGATGAGCAGCGCGAGCAGTATTTTGTGGTTAATAAACGACGGGGACGCCGTGTAAAGCGCAAGCATCCGCTGCAGCAGCTCCTCGCTGTAGCCGCGCCGCAGGTAGGCGATCAAAACATCGTAGTTGGGCTGCCCAGTTGATTCGAGCCCGGTGGTGCTGAGGATCTTGCGGAGTTCACCAAAATCGATGGTGTTTAGGGCCATTTTAGTGGCGAGGATCATATCCTTGTCTTTGAGCAGCGTGTACCAGCGGTAGTTGCTGGACCTGCGCTCGCTCAGCAGCAAGCCGCGTGCGAGCGCATATTCGTAGAGCCGGAAATCGTCGATCTCGTCGATGAGCTTGTCGAGGCACTTTGCGGCATCGCACTCGCCGGATGCATCGGGCCCCGCCAGCGCGGCATCAGCGAGCGCTGGTGCTTCCGCGGCGCATCTGAGAAGCCAGTCGCGCCGGACCGCCTTGTATATGAAGCTGCCCCCGGTGCACCGGGACACGGCTGCTGCCAGCTCATCCACGCTGAGCCTCTCGTCCTTAATGAGTATGCGGACGAAGAACGGGTCGATGTGCACCACCCGCTCGAGAAATAGCAAAAATAGCCTCTTGCTGTTCGCCAGATCCATGTAGAGGCTCAGGAGGATGTACTGCGGCTGCTGGTCGCACACCTTGATGGCGTGCTTCTGGGCGGCATCGTGCTTCCCGCCCAGAATGCTGGCAATGCAGCTGTCCTGCGGGCTGAGCAGCCTGTGCAGGAACGTCTCCAGGCTTTTCGCGAACTTCACCATGCGCGGAGGCGCAGCAAATTTTTGCCGAAAAATTCGCCGCTCCGCAATACCGTTGTCTAACACGTCTGCGCCATTGCGTTTGCATTCTCTTTATAGCTGGTACTGCTATGCATTGTATTTGCTAGTCAAGCGCATTGTAAATCTATTTCCGCAGCCAGAAAACGCGAATGCATGTCGAATAGTAAATCTCATTTCCGCCTGTGACTTTATTTTCTTGGCTTTTAGCTTTGCATCCAAGCGCGCCAGGACTCTATCCAGCATCACGCCCAATCCATTGCCTGCCAATCCAAATATCGGACGCGCTGATTGGAGGCCCAATGGCAGCGCCGGCGCAGGACAAGGAGGAGTTGCCGGAGATCAAGATGAAGCGCGCGTTCATCGAGAAGCAGATGGCGCTGCTGCAGTACCTCGAGGAGGCCGAGCGGCTCGCGCTGGTGGACCTCATCCACGACCCGCTCGTCGTGCACCGCGTCGAGGACTACGCGGCGGCGTACAAGGAGCAGAACGACGTGCGGCGGATCAAGCGCGTGCTGAAGAGCATGTACAAGCTGAAGCGCAAGGGCGGCAACATATCGCAGTACATCGAGCGGCTCAGCACCGTGCTGCCGCCGCCCGCGGCCGAGAGCGCGCCCGAGCGCGTCGCGTACACGGCCCGCAGAAACGCGCGACCGGCGCTCTTCCCGCTCGTGCCGATGCCGGAGCCCACCGCGCTGACGCGCGAGAACGCAACGAGGGACTTCAAGGAGCACATCCGGCGCATCAACAGCTTCCCCAAGTTCAAGATCCAGTACCCGAGCTTCACGCGCTCGCTGACCGTCTCGCCGTCGCACAGTCAGCTGATCCGGAAGATCGACAAGCAGGAGGGCCTGCCGCCGAAGGAGCAGCCGCAGCCGAGCTGCACGCTGAACGAGATAACATCGCCGACGTCCTTCCGCAACGGCGTGCTCAAGAGCGTGGGCAGGTCCGCAGGCGCGCAGCGGCCCAGCACGACGCCGAGCAGCCAGGGCTTCGGGCAGCGGCGCCCCTTCCCGGGCTCGCCCGTCGAGGCCTTCGGCTACCAGCGCAGCCCCCCGACGCTGAGCCCCGAGAGCATCGAGGAGGCGATCGCCCAGAAGAAGCGGCGGGTCGAGAAGTCGCGGGAGCTGAACGATAAGAACAAGCACGACTCAATGAACAGCCAGTGAAATGTCCAAGTTGAATTGAGATGCTACTGGCGCATCGCTGCGTGCTATGATAGTTACTCTGCAAATAAATTTAGTAAATTGAAATCGCTAGCTTTTGTATTATTTCACTTCGACTGGGTGCGCTTGCCTCCTATCCGGGAGCACCCCTGCAAATTACTCGCCGCCAATACCGACTCCTGATTGGTTAGTTTTCTTTTCGTCAAATTAGAAGTTGTGAAGCTGATTGGACGGGGGACGGCGCTTTTTCGCAATAAATGGCACCGGCGGCGCTCGCAGTCGTATGGCGCTTCTGGGACCGAAGGACATGCAGGCTGAGAATGCCACGGCGGCGGCCGAGGCGCTCGGTGCGCCGAACAGAGAGGCGGCGCTGGGCAGCCGGCCCGCGCCGCTGCCGGAGAGCACGCTGTCCTCGGAGCGGAGCAGCATCGAGTCCGAGGACATCGAGACCTGCAGCATGTTCAGCGACGGCGAGCTCGCGGAGGACGCGTACGTCGAGGACAAGGCGGTGGGCAGCTACCGGATCGTCAAGAGCATCGGGGGCGGGAGCAGCGGCAAGGTCGTGCTCGCCTACAACACGGAGACCGAGGAGCGCGTCGCGATCAAGATCGTGCGGCGCAAGAGCGGCGAGCTGGGCGCGGAGGCCGACCGGCGGATATACCGCGAGGTCGTGATATCGACGCTGCTCAACCACCCCAACATCGTGCGCCAGCTGGACTTCCTGTACAACGACTCGTACTTCTTCCTGGTCTTTGAGTACGTGAAGGGGCAGCAGCTGTACGATGCGGTGCTCAGGAGCTCGTTCATCAAGGAGGACCAGGCGCGCAAGTACTTCCGGCAGATCGTGTCCGCCGTGGACTACGTGCACCGCAACTGCATATGCCACCGCGACCTCAAGATCGAGAACATCCTGATCGACCACAACGACAACGTGCGGATCATCGACTTCGGGCTGTCCAACTTCTACGACAACAAGCTGATGCTGAAGACGTTCTGCGGGAGTCTGTACTTCGCCGCGCCGGAGCTGCTGCTGGGGCAGCAGTACAGCGGGCCGGAGGTGGACGTGTGGAGCCTCGGCGTGGTGCTCTACGTGATGCTCTGCGGGAAGGTGCCCTTCGACGACGAGAGCGTGTGCGTGCTGCAGGGCAAGATCAAGAGCACGCGCTTCGAGTTCTGCCGCGCGCTCTCGCCGCAGGCGCGCGACCTGATCGTCAGCATGCTGAGCACCGGCGATGCGCGGCTCAGCCTCGACGACGTGAAGAAGTCCGCCTGGCTGAACATCGACCACGAGCACATCGTGCACAACTACATGATAGCGCGCCAGCCGATCCGGAAGCTCAACCCAGAGTGCCTGACGGCGCTCAAGGCGGTGCTCGCCTTCGACTTCGACGATGTGGAGGACGAGCTGCGCAACTTCGTGGATCTCTGCAGCGCGGAGCTCGGCTCGCTCGAGGGGATCTACCTGACCAAGCGGCCCATCGTTTCGCTCTACTACCTGCTCGTGGAGGACTACTGCGTGCGGCCCGAGCGCACGCGCAACTTTGCTGCCGAGCCCTGCACGGACACCTCCGAGAGCGACGAGGCGCACGGCGGCGCGGGCAGCATGCCCGCGGTGCTGCACAACTTCGTGAACTTCGTGCTGGCCGGCTCGCACGACGAGGTGTACAAGCGCTACTTCATCAAGAGCGTGTTCAAGCGCAGCCCGGCCATCAGGCCGCAGCAGACGGCGCAGCCGTCCTGGCCCAGGATCCGCAAGTCCTACTTCAAAGGCTTCTTCAAAGGCATCCGCGTGCGCAACATCGGCTCGCACAACGCGCTCAAGAAGACGGTGCTGGACATATTCGGCAAGCTGGAGATCATATACGAGGCCAAGGAGAAGAGCTACTACTGCTCGTACTTCGACAAGGACGAGGAGTGCTTCTTCAAGATCTCCATGTACTACAACGTCATACTCTCCGAGTACTACCTCAACGTCAAGCTGCTGAACAGCAAGGAAAAGCGCTTCAGAGAGCTCTTCGGCGTTATACAGACTATGCTGAACAACAGGACATGCCCGGTCGGAGCGCCACAGCCCGAGTAGGCGCAAGAATGAAATAAATATGGTTAAGTGTAGCTGATTTTAATGCTTATGTGCTCTAATGAGATACACATCTGAGTGTAGTGAGTAGTTATGGAGCAACCAGTTTATAAATACCAGCTGCGTTTGCGTAATACGCGCCGAGACAGCTCCGCGCCTGCAAAAATTTTCACAATTTTGCTATTTAAAAAACGCAGCTCAGCAGCCCACTGGGTTTTTCTCTTGCTTTTTGTAAAGTTGAGGTTCATGCCCCAGTGATAATCGCGGACGCGCGCACAGCCTCCAAGGCGTTGCACACCCCGTACATTTATAAGTTCAAGTTTTCTGTGCATATGCCGGCGTGCCTGAAAAAGCGCGTCTGGTGCAGTGTTTGTATGGATGCTGGCTGCCCATCATGTTGTACGCCGAGTGCTGCCCTTCGCATACGGTGCTCGGCGTTTTACATCTTTGTTTTGGCATCTTTGTTTTGACCGTCTGAGCGCGTGCTGTGCTGCCGCCTGTGTTTCAGCGGGCTGAGACAATAAATTTCAGAGGAGGCGGAATGAAAGTGATGCTGCAACTGATCGCTGTTCTGGCGGCCGGCGGCACGGCCGCGGTGCTTTACGAGCACGAGGCCAGGTACGGTGATGACACTGTTGCGTATGCATCGATGGGACAGGGCGAGCGCTCCGGGCGCGGGCAGGACCGGACGGGCGCCGGGTCGAGCGACCGCGAGCTCGAGCGGCAGATGGCCGAGATCATAAACGACTACCGGAAGGAGGCCGGGATGGAGCCGCTCGCGAGGGACGGGATCCTCCGCCGCGCCTCGCAGGAGCACGCGCAGAACATGTGCAAAAACGCGGTCCTCGCGCACAGCTCCTCGGGCGACTCGCTGCACGACAGGGTGCGCAGCCTGGGCTACGAGGTGGTGCGCGTCGGGCAGAACATCGCGAAGCAGGAGAACTCGGACTACGTCGAGCTCAGCAAGGCGTGGCTCGGGAGCGACGAACACCGCAGGAACATCTTCGGGGACTACACGAACACCGAGGTGGTGACGTGCCGGGACCGCAAGGGCGACCGCTACTGGGTGCAGATTTTCGGCCGGAACGCCGGCAACAAGGACATCGGCGTGGCTGGGGACGTGCACAAGATGCAGCAGACGCTGACCCGGAACAACCCGGCCGTGGAGAACGACAGCTACGTAGTGATGCTCAAGCCCTGCGACGGGAACGAGGATGATGCAGACAACTGCAGTCCGCGCCACAGCAAGGCGCCCGAGAGCTTCGGCGGTTTCAAGCCGCTGCGGCCGCAGATGCAGAAGCAGCTGCTCGACCAGCTCCGGCAGTTGCTTAACTCGCCGAGCGATGATTCCACAGAGGGCCCAAGTACCATGCACGGTAAAAAACGCGGAGACACGGATTACAGCATTTCTAGGGTCCACGAGCCCCATAGAACGCACAGCACGGACACATCGACGCGGAAGCGCAGCTCCTCGGAGATTCCCAGGTCTGTGACGCTTTCCCGCTGGACCGAAGAAAGCAGCTCTACGCGCTCTGCCCACCGCACGAGCTCTTCGCGCAGCTTGGCAGTCCCATCGATATCCTTTTCTAATACCCCACGCGACACAACCACTGTTTACTCTACGGTTACAGTCCGCATTTCAGAGCCACACACGGTCTACCAGACAACCACCGACTACGTGTACAGCTCCCGTTTCTATACGACAGATGCAGGAAGCAGCGCTGCGAGTAGCTCCTACACGGATAGCACGTCTACTGCTTCTTCATCGGCTTATGTACCGTCCACGACTGCATCTGCTGTTCATCGCACTCACACACCACGCAGCTCAACTGCGTCAAGCACTGTCTCTGTGCCCGCTGCGTACATCTCTAGCATAATTGAAGAGATTCTGGGCGATGCGGGCAAATGGTCGCACAAAAGCCCTTTCAGCGCTGATAGCTCATCGGCTAGGAGCAGTATGAAGCGAACCAGCTCTGCTACCCGCACATTATCATCATCGGTGGAGCGCAGCAGCCCGCAGCAGCCGACAACCACTGAGAGCCCCGTGCCTAATTCAGTGCTCGTCGACCTGATCAACGCGCTGACGGCAAGCCCCGATATCCAGAAGCTGCAGTGCAAGTGCAAGGACTCGAGCAAGTACAACTGCTGCCCGGGCACAGATAATGGCAGCGGCGGCCAGCCTGGCTCAAAGCACACTCCGGCGGGAGGCACGTCCCGGCCCGATAAAAATAAGGGGAATAACCGCGAGGGCCCTGAGCGTGGAACCCATAGCAGCGATCCAAGGCCCAAGGCGAACCGCGGCCCGGTGAAGAAGAACCAACCGCTTCCGGGCATCCCCAAGCAGGACCTCGTGTCGCTTCTGCATGGCCTTCTAAAGGAAAATGAGTTCAGCATCAAAATTACCGACGGACAGACGAATTCAGGCGAGACCAGCAAGATCGAGATCGATAAGGCGCTTCTGGGGAACGACGAGTAAGGCATAAGCTGTTAGATGATGTGATTTATGTGGATTATGTTATTATGTGGCAAATCATTTTGCACGCACGCCTGCAGTATATTCAAAGCAAATAAACTAAATTTATAAGCGTTGTATTACGTGAGCATTTAGCGTTCAGTATAATGAATTTTGTGGCCGGTTAAATACATACACCAATAGCTGCTGCACTATAACGCAGTAAACAACCAAAGACTATTTTTTGAATAATTTAAGCTAGAATATCACTCGTACGGCAGCAGACCGACCTTGTCAAAGATCGTCTGCAGATCGAGCAGGAACTTCTCGGTGTTCTCGTGGAGCCGCGACAGCGAGATCCCGTCGATGTTGAATCCGACCACAATGGAAACGCTGAGGACCTTCTGGCTCACGAGCTTGGAGTCCTTGTAGTACGGGTTCCTGCGGAAGATCTTCGGGTGCGAGTCGATGTGGTCCTTGAGCGCCTGCAGCAGATCGTCCTTCTTGCTCCTGTAGTTGTGCAGGTTGAACGGATAGGTGTAGACCTGCTCGTACGTCTTGCTGAGCCGGAGATTGGTGATCGGCGTGCCGAGCAGCTTGTTGTTCGGGTGGATGACGATCAGCTTGTTGACCGCGAGCGAGGAGGTGAGCATGTTGATGGCCATCACCTTCGACAGGTGGCCGTCGACGATCACGTAGTCGTTGATCTCGCAGGGGCGCGTGAAGAACACGAAGATGAGCGAGCCGAGGAAGTTCTTGATGATGTCCGAGAAGATGTAGCCGCCGGACGCGAGGCCGGTTATGACGAGCGCGATCCTGTTCTCGCCGCTGCCGCTGGACAGCAGCTGGCTGTAGACGATCGAGGCGCAGATCGCGATGCAGAGGAAGTTCGCGACGAAGTTGAGGTTCTCGACGGAGGAGTTCTTGTGCGTGAGCCCGTTCGCGAGCTGCGCCTGCTCGTTCATCGTGTTTTCGTAGAGGATGCGGAAGTCGTGGTTCTCCAGATGGTCGGTCTCGCAGTCGCGGTCCAGATAGGCGTAGATGGCCGTGGCCTCCTCGCGGGAGATCGCCTTGCAGAGCTCGGCGAAGGACACGACGCCAATGCCGTGCGAGAGCTTCTCGACGAGCTGCGCGCTGATGATGTCGTAGTCGTCCGAGGAGCCTGCGTCGATCAGCTGGTTCAGCGTCTTGAGCGCATCGACCATCGCTGCGTTCTTCGCGATCCGCTCGGCGTAGTACACGAAGTGCACGTGGTAGCTCAGGCCGTAGAGCAGAATGCTCTTGATGAAGAACACGCCGGCGCACAGGCTGATCGCCATGTAGAACGCCGCGATGTTCTCGAAGACCTTCTGCCAGCCGATCGCGTTGAGCAGCTTGCTGCTGAGCGTCTCAGCGGCAGGCGCCGCGTTGGGCGCCGCTCCCGCTGCCGCCGCGGTTGTGGCGGGATCGACGGGCAGCGTGTTGATCCGCAAGTAGTAGGAGAAAACGAAGCTCACCAGCATGAGCGCGATGAGGTCCGAATACCTGTTGAAGATGCCGTAGATGAAGTTGGCCTCGATGCCCAGCTGGCGGAGCAGATACTCGGAGAACAGCAGCGCCGTGCTCAGCGCCGTGAAGGCTGCCACAAAGAAGGCCATGTACTCAATGAAACTCAGCAGCGTCGCGAAGAAGTGCTGCTCGTTCTCGTAGCCTCTGAGCAGCAGACTGCACACAAAGCCGACCACGATGCACCCTAAAATGACGCTGCCACGCTTGACGAACCGCCTCAGCTTAGGCTGGCTCGCGCTGTCGTGCTCCAGCGTGGCCTTCTCAAGGACCGGACTCTGGGCGATGGACATATTAGTGTCGCGCGACTCCTCAATCATGGGCGGGCAACCATTACGTCTTAAATGCACTGCTCCTTTACTCCTCTGCTCCTTTGCTCCTATAGCGTTTGGACCAATCAGGGCTGATGAACAGATGCGGTGGTGAGCGCAGCCAACGAGGCAGGAGCCGGATGCATACTCAAGGAAAAGTGGGGATGGCTCGTGTAGAGCACTTAAAATCAAGTTAAAGCCACCAATAATCTGCCATGAGAGTTGCAAGCCTATCGGGCGAATAGCAGCAGGCCAAAAACGAGTCTCTACACCAGATAGTTCTGGTACGACAACGCATCTGCAGACCGCGTCTAAGAACACATTCCAAGCTCCTAATAAATATTTAATCACGCGTGTTCGACGTTGTCATCGTTGGCCTTGCTCTGGCTGGCGTCATTCTTCGACGACCACAGCGTGAGGTTGTCGCGCAGGAGCTGCATGATGAGCGTGGAGTCCTTGTAGTAGTCCTCAGAGAGCGCGTCGAGCCCGGCGATGGCGTCGCTGAACGCCTTGCGCGCGATGTTGCACGCAGCCTCGGTGTTGCTCAGAATTTCGTAGTTGAACACCGAGAAGTTGAGATACAGCCCGAGCCGGATCGGGTCCGTGCAGCTGAGCCCCTCCGCGAGGTCCTTGGCCGCCGTATAGCACTGCAGCGCGAGGTTGGAGGCGTCCTTCTCCTCCTCCCCGGAGAGCACCTCGGCCTTGTAGCGGTAGTAGTCGCCCTTCATCTTCAGGAAGAAGACCTTGTTGGGCAGCGGCTTGCTGTCGATGTCGGTGAGCGCGTAGGAGTCGATGATATCGAGGACCTCCTGGCTGTACGCCAGCAGCTCCTCCTCGACGCGGCCCAGGATCTCCTCGACGATCTGCAGCTCGCTGGACTGCTTCTCCTCGAGCTTCTGCTTCTCAGAGAAGAGCACGCGCCAGCTGTTCCGGCGCGAGCTCACCAGATTCTTGTACGCCAGCGAAAAGAGATTCCTGATCGACATCGTGATCTCCAGATTCTCCTCGTGGCATATCTGCAGGACATTGCGCATTTCCACGGCCATGTCCTGGTACCTCTCGGCCGCGTCGTAGAAGCGGGCCTTCTGGATGTGCACTTGCTCCTTACTCTCCGCCATTAGGGTAAAATTTTCGCCACGCTACTATAGACTGGGTGATCACGCCTGTGGGCGAGCGCGATCTACTGGAAGATTTCTAGTGCATTGACTAGGCGAGCTATTCCCTGCACTGCGAGTGTAGAAGTACATTCGTCTTGCGTGATGCTTTAGCTTGTGTGCACACCAATCCTATGCTTGCTCCACGAGTAGAGTGAATGCGAGCCGGCTATATGGCGCAATTTACTGGAGATGGCGAAGTTTGAGGTGTTTGCAATGAACTCTTCTAATGCGAATATTGACCATGCTCAGCAGAGCGTGCACCAGGTATCGCCTATAAAGACGCGGTGCGCCGCACAATGGTACATCACAACTGATCGAATCTATTGCAAAGTGATGGAAAATTTTGGAGGTTCAAGCTGCACAGTGAAGCACGAAATAAAAAACTACTGCCGTAAAAGAGTAGCAGCCAAGCTAAATACCGGCTCGGATTGCTGCGCGTATAATTTAAGAAGTATTTAATCCTCAGATAGACTGCGTTTTACGCCACGCTTAGTAGCCTGGGCAGTAACCGGCTTCTGCTTGATACGGCGGATTGCGTGTTCGACCAAGAGCGCCAGCAGCTTAGGCCGCGTAATCTGGGCCTCAAACGCTTCACGCGGAGCTACTTGGCCATCATATTCATAGCCTGCAATATTACGGAATTTCAAGGGGTTCAGGCGCCCAGCATCGAGCATTTCATTCAGTTTATCTACGCCAAACCAAGATTTACCGGCCAGTTTAGTGCGGGAGTACACGCTATAGGCCAGCAAAGAGTTGACTTCCTTCACTTTGGAGCAGAAAGACTCTGCCTCCTCGGTCGAGTAAAGCCTCACATCTTCAGGATCCACAACGTTTGCCGAGACGAGCGCCTTCAGAACATCCTCGCCGGACATATTCACGGTGTCGTATTTGCACGAGGCCTCATTTGCCCCGGGAGAGTTGCTGCAGTCCCTGGTGAATGAATCAATATCACTGAGCGTAATAGCATCAATACTACCAGAAGAGAGCTCCATCGGCTGCTCTTGTAAAAACGTTGAGTACATTGCTATTAATTCTGCAAGGTGTTTGACATAAAACGCGTTCTCCTTGCCTACCTGCTCGTATTCACTTTTAGATGAGAGTGCAAACAGTATTCTCTCTGCCGTAAGCTCCGGCTCCATTATCCGGATGAAATCGAAGATGTTTGAGAACGAATCCTTTTCGAAAGCGCCCTGCAGTCTCTTAGCAGAATCCATTTCTTTGAGTTTGGAGTAATCGCCACTGTGATCTTTGTCCCGCTCAAACCTTTGCAAAACTGGTAGATCGGGAAAGAAGAACCTGCCAAAATCAGAGCACTCAGACATCGCTTCCTTCTTAAACCCTTTGCATAATTCGCTATAGCCGTCTGCACCATCCGAGGCATAAGCACGGGTGAATCTTTCTAAGAAATAGAGAAGAAAAGCGCCCGCCTCATCATGCGACGGCAACGCAAGAGGCGATGCCTCAGACGCACTAGCTTGTTGAATCACAGCGGGCTGCCTCTCACTCCCCGCAGGCGTCGACTCTGCTGAAGCTTTATAACTGAAGTAGTTAGAGCACAAACAGCCACCGCTCAAGATATCGCTCAGCGCTAGAATACTAAGTGCTCCAACGGTATAAGTCCTCGTCGAGGCCATAGGGACAAAAATTTTCCAGTTTTTGTGTTCCCGTTACCCCCTTTTTGAAAAGGGGCATACAATGCTGCTCTTAAACGTTAGCAACAACGGAGCCCGCAGCCTAGTTGAACTCAGGACAAAAAACCGCTTTGCACAACTTGAAGAAGTATTTAATCGTAGGAAAATAATGGAAGTATTTTAATAGTTAGGGAAATACAATTTTGACACTTTTATTAAAGCTGCGTCATGCTCTTTCTTCATCTCTTGCTGGTTATACTCGTGCTCCTCCTTCAGTGCTTTCAAATCCTCATCGTACTTTTCCTTTCTTCTCTGAATCGCCTCCTCCAGCTTGTGCCCTGACAACCGATCCCTAAAATGCTCTAGATGGTCATTGTAGTTAATATCAAGTCTCTCCAAAGCAGTTTTTTGATAGCGATTCTGCTTATCCCATTCTTCCTTGTTCAGTCTTTGCTGCTCCTTCAAAGCCTGATCACACTCCTGAAGCCGCGGATTAATCTCTGTTTGAATTCCACCAGTAGTGTTATCCTTTCGCTCCCTCTCCAACTGCTTCCGAGCATTCTCATCCAGCTCGTGCTCACTCAGCACCGATGGCCTCACTGGCAAAACCTGAGGCTGCCGCCTTGGGAAGTTCTGCTCCACAAGCTCTCTATCACGCTTCCGCTCCTCATTCTTTGCCCGCTTCCAATCCGCACGGCCGCTCTGCGCCTCCCGGCGAACGAGCTCATCCTGCGACAGCTGTGGCCAATCGCGATGCGACATCTCCCCCTGGTCCTGCAGATCTCCGTAATGCATTTGGTGGATCCTGGAAACATTATGACGCGGCGCCTCCCAGTCTACTGGTTCCCTTGGAGACGAACGCAGCGGATGCACCCACCCATCCTCCAGCGGCGAAAACTGCGTAGATTCCGTCTTCGGCATTTCTGACGAAGTAGACCCCCGATGCGGGCCCTCACGGAAGGGCATTTCCTGCAGATGCTCTGTCACAGGCTGCTGCGACGGGGCCTCGTAGGAGCAGCTCGGCACCACGTCGAGCTCCCGCTTGCTCGCCGCGGTCGGCGAAGCGCTGCTCGCCGCAGACGTGTCCGCGGGCGCTGCGTCTGTTGACGTCGCGGGCGCTGCGGGCGCGTCCGCTTTGAAGTGGTTGTAGCTCCAGTAGCAGCCAGCTCCGATGATGCCAAGCGCCAGAACACTGACCACGCCAATGGCGTATGTCTTCGTCGAAGCCATGGGCACAGCATCCCTCTGCTTTTTATTTCCCGTTACTCCTTTTTTATTTAAAGGGGTACGCGCCAATGGCATTGCGGTAGATCGCAACGTGATTTGTATGCAGCAGAATGGCGTGGGCAGAAGCGGAGGCAAGCAGCATGGTTGCGGCGCACTTAGGTGCTAGCCGTATTTATGAGTTTTATGCGTTTCGTTCAAATGTAACGCGACCCATGCATCGGACGGATGTACCGCTTCTCATAGCAAGGATGCTTCGACTATCGACTGCGTTTCTCGCCCGATCGGATGCGTAGCGGCGCGAAAACAGGTAAAAAAGCCTCCGTAGCCTCTCTTCAATGTAACAAGCGTACCTTGAAATACCAGAGCATGCGAAAAATAGCGTTATAATAGCCGCAGCTACTTCACCGACATCATTTACCCATGAGTAAGGCCTGTGTTATGGTCTCTCGCCATTTTCTGGGCTGGATAGCTCTCAGTACGACATGTAATGGCTCTGAGTGCTGATGGAGCACGGAAAACGCGGATTCGGGTCGAAAATAAATTTACTTCGATCATCAGACGCTACTCAACTACCTGTGCTTGCTTCTGTATATATCATGCGCATCCATGTGGCAGCTCTTCCACCACCGTCACGGGCTGCACCTCAGCGCTTTCTCTTGAGCCCCACTCCATACTTGCACAAGATTGACCTAGATGTTCTCAGCAGCATTCTGTGCTATGTAGCTAGGCAGTGACAAATGCAAATAGAAGTTAGCTGCTCCTCAAACACCCAGGTGACACAGCAGCGAGTACCGACAGCGCATAATGCTGGTGGTAAATAATAATTACATAGGCATTAGCTCGTTTCTGAAAGCTGGCGAGGAATCCCGCGGCTTAGTTGAGCTCGAGGCACAATATGCGCAACGTATAACTTGAAGAAGTATTTAATAATAGTAGAGATAACAGTGTATTGATGCTTTGGTAATTAAGAACTCTGCATCCTCTTATGAGCGTTTTCATGGTAGTTCAGCCGCTCCTGCCATGCCCGGGTTAGCTTTTCCTTCAGCGCATCTCGCTCCCTAGCTTGCCTCTTTGATACGCGCTCAATATGCTCTTGACGCTCTTCTGCTGTCGTACCCAGTCCCGGACGATTTAGCGTATGCTCTACATTGGGCCATTCAGCCTCATGCCTCTTCTTCTGGGTTTCCCACTCCTGGTCTAGCCGGGTTTTCAGTTCCTCCAGATCCTGCTTCCGCTCAATTATAGAAAGCGGTTTCTCCCGGTTATGTTTTTGCTCAGGAGAAAACTGCATAGACTCCCGATGCGGGCCTTCACGGAAGGGCATTTCCTGCAGATGCTCCGTCTTCGGCTGCTGCGACGGGGCCTCGTAGGAGCAGCTCGGCACCACGTCGAGCTCCCGCTTGCTCGCCGCGGTCGGCGAAGCGCTGCTCGCTGCAGACGTGTCCGCGGGCGCTGCGTCTGTTGACGTCGCGGGCACTTCAGGCGCGTCCGCCTTGAAGTGGTTGTAGCCCCAGTAGCAGCCAGCTCCGATGATGCCAAGCGCCAGAACACTGGCTACCCCAATAGCGTATGTCTTTGTCGAAACCATGGGCACAGCATCCCTCCGATTTTTATCTTCCCGTTGCCGGTTCTCCTATTTTATTAAAGGGGTACTCGCGAATGGCATTTGTGATTCGCTCGCAGCAGAATGCTTGGGTCAAAGGAGGATACCAGTAGCATGATCGCTGTAATTGAAGATTTTCAGAGTGCATTACTACAAGTAACGGTGCTTTGAATTTCAATTTCATTTACAGCGCGCAGTTGCAAAATTTTGCACTGTATAAAGCCAGTGAATTTTGCTGTTGCCCTTTTTGATAGCACTGGAGCTTCCTAGTGCCCACAGTAGTATCCATAGCCACCAATAGTGCTTACTGTAACGCTTTTAATACGGCAAAATCGTAGGATAGCTGCTCTTGCATTCCTGACAAACTTAACGTGCATGGCAAGGCTCCGTGTTTTACAGCAGCGCTTTCCCGGCGGCACTTTGTTTTTGAGCGCATTCTTCTACACCTGCACGAAGCACATCTACTTTCACCACGTGGTACCCTGGCTCTAGTGCAACGCTATGCAGCGCATCATAGAGTTCGCAGATCGTGAAGGGCCTGTATGTCCCTTGCCTCCGCAATAGCTTTCCCACGAGTTTCCTCTCTTTCTGCGAGCAATATTCGGCAAATGGTGGTTTGATTGGACACGAGACACAACAATTAAATTCATTGCAAGTCAATTTACGCCGGGCGTGCAAATAAAAGCACATGCATGCAGGTGCCCATGGGCGTGAAGCACTGTCTGGTCTACCCATTGCGGGCTGCAGCGCTACTCGCGCTCGTCTGGGCCGTCTTGGATTTCCCAGCATCGCCGAGCGTTTTGAGAAACGGCGAGTTTCTGGAGCCCGAGCGCGCGCTGCGCTTTACGGTGGTCACCGGCCTGCTGCTGTTGTGTGCATTGGCGCTCCGGCTCGTTGCGTTTGTCTGCAAAAGCGCCCAGCGTGTGTGCGTCGGGCTGTGTCTGCTCGCCTTCAGCCTCAGTGCCGCGGAGGCGCTGGTCTTTGTGATGCTCAGCTACGCAGACAGAAGCGAGCACGTCAACGGGAGATTTCTGTTCCACGAGTACAGCGAGCCGATATACAGGCAGTACCTCATACGCGCAGCATCGCTCGGCACCGCTTTCCTCTTCAGAGACTTCATCGGGGCGGTGCCCAAGGCGTCGGTCGCCCAGCTCACGGTTGCGTTCTACACGTGCTACTATGCGGTTGCAGTGTGTCTGGGCGTCGCTGTGCATGACTACATCGGCGGCTTCACGCGGGACTGCAGTGCCCCTCAAGCCCTCGCACTGTTCGCCGGGCTGGCATACACCACGCTCATGTTCGGCGTATACATCGCGTCGCTGCAGAGTCTTGCACGCTAGAGTCAGTTTATGCTGGCGCAACCAAAACTCTCGACTATATTTCGCTTTGTGCTGCCGAGCATCTTGCAAGTGATATAGGCTATTAATTGCGAAAAGTACAAGCAATATCGCATACAATATTCCAAGCAGAGGCGCCTCGCCCTGCATCCTGCACTATTTGAGTTTGTTGCTGGCAGCAGGATAAATTTTTAATCGCAGCCCACCCCACGCATGCAAAAGGGGGAGTGTGCTCTTCTTGGGGCCGAGATGGCGCTGCTGGGCTGCTGCATCTACGCTGTCACCGACTACTCCGTAAATCCGAAGCAGTTCGAGGTCACGCACACCTACTCGGACATGCCCTACATGTACTTCACCAACATGTCGCTGTACACCACCATCGCCACTGCGCTGGTCGGCTTTGCCGCGCGGCTGGCCAGCCCCGCCAAGAGGGTCTTCCGCGAGATGCTGCTGCTGGCCACCATATTCAACAGCATCACCGTCACCGTGTTCTGGTCCCTGTACTTCATCAAGCGCGATCTCATCGTGAACAAGGACTTCCTCAGGCCGGGCTACGAGACGTACCCGCTGACGGAGTTCTCGCTGCATCTGGCGCCGATGCTGCTCACGTTGCTGGCGCAGCTCAAGGTCCGCCTGTCGCGCTCGAAGCTGCACTACCTCGAGTTCTTCGTGTGCGTGTGCCTCTACGCTGCGATCGTGCATGTCGGCAAGTACTTCCGCGGGAAGTTCGTGTACCCCTTTCTCAATGGGCTGCCTCCCGCTGGGATCTTCCTCTTCTTTGCGGCGATGTTCGGCATATGCATGCTGTTCTACAACCTCATCATGGTTGTGAACCACCGCATCCACGGCGTCAAGTATGTGTACGAGTAAGACGATCTAATATTCATCTATTCCACTGTACCCCTCTCCTAAGCCCATGGCAATTATGCCGTACTGGGCGTAGCTGATTACGCATTAGCAGCCGCTGGCTCCCTGCTGTACATATAACCCAGCGTGCAAAGACAGTGCGTAATCCCCCATCAAAAATAAATCGATTATTCCATTACATTTATTCACTATGGCGCGGACCAGCCAGATGGCCGATCTAAGAGCGCGCCGGCACTGCATCCGGACGGCTACGCCTCGCTGGCCTTGTCCTTGAGCTGCTGCAGCTTGACCAGATCGAACTGCGTGAAGTTGCGCAGCGCAGACTCCACGCGCGACGGGTTGTTCCGCAGCTCCCGCTTGTACTTCTCGCGCAGATTCCCGCGCGTGCGCTCGGGGAAGAGCGTGTTCATGATGGAGAACTCGCAGCCGCAGCACTCCAGCGACTCGAAGAAGATCTCGTCGTCGCGCTTCGTCCAGTGCTTCTTCCCGCGGTCGCGCTTGGTGAGATACGTGCTCGACGTAACGGCCTCGTCCTCCTCGGCCTGCACGGGCGCCGTGTTGAGCACGATCTTCCCGTCGACGACCTGCAGCATGTCGTTCTTCTCCAGCACTTTGCCGCGCGGTATCTTGTGCGCGAAGTTCTTGTTGTTCAGATAGTACTTGAGCTTCTTCTCCTCCATGGCCAAAATTTTGCAGTTCGTTATATCGCCGCGGCGGCCGCAGGGAGCGCACAGGGGCTGTCGGTAGGGGCCATGGGCGCAGTGATTCACACATAATGAGGGCACATGTATGATGCAAATGCATGCTAGATGGCATTAGAACATGCTGAAATAAACAGGAATAGTAGTGCTGCTTAGCCATGGCGTTTTAGGACCGAAGGATGCAGATGGCCTGCGCCCTTTAATGCCCCTTTTAAATTGAACGCATGAGGCGTGCGTCTCCTTATTGGACAAATTATTGCCCAGTGGTTTGTTGCTTATACAACCTGTAAAAATTTGGCCCTGTTTTCCAGAGTGGCCGGACAGCACGAACCTTTGACTTTACTCGGGATTCCCATGGCCACTCGCGCACGGAAGCCGCAATATTTTGAAATCGGCCCTTGGGCTTTTATAAGCTAAGCAGCGCAGCGGCGCCTTTCTTTATGTTTGGCCTGGGGTAGAGCGGCTTTTACTTTGCTCTTTGAGCCCATGCCCCATGTAGATGCTACATGAATACCAGCATGCACAGTTAAAAGTCGAACATCAGGTATGCCAAGCATTTATTTAAACACTTTCGCTTCATTTGATCAGTCTATCGAGCGCGGGGCACTTGCCGCCGCCCAAAAAGGCGAGCATGGCGCCGCCGCCGGTCGAGATGTGCGCAAATCTAGAGCCATCCGAGTGCTGGATGATGGCACTCACGGTCTCGCCGCCGCCGGCTACCACTTTGGCGCGCGCTTCGTCCAGCAGCTTCACAAGCATCGCCGTGCTGCTGACTCCCTCGTTTTCGAACTTGCCGAGCGGCCCGTTCCAGAGGATCGCGCCCGCCGCTCTGACCAATGCCGCGAGGTGCTCTGTGGACTCGGGCCCGATATCAATGCACGTGTCGTCTTCGGAAATACAGTCATAGCGCTTTGCCTTGTATTCCCTTTTGTTCCCCACCATCATCACGGTCATGAAGTCAGTTGGGAGAATAAAGCTGGTACCAGTGCGCTTGCGCTCGCTCTTTTCAGGCGATGCGCGAGATGTGTTATCAGACTTAGAGCCGCAGTGGCATTGCGTACAGCGTATTCTGACCTGCTGATCAGAACCCTCTTCGACAGGCGATACTTGCCTGGTTTTATGCGCAGTATCCGCAGCTTGTGTATGGCTGCTCTCTTCGGAAGTGGACTCTGGGACGGTGCGCCCTATCACCAGCTGATCCTTGATGCCGGAGCAGTCGAACGGCTCGGCTTTAGTCGAGTGCCCGACCTGGTAGCCCAGCGCCTTGTAGATGGTCAGGCTGAGGCACCCGCCGATGAATACGGTTCCCTCGAACTGCTGCGCCATCTTGAGCTTCTCCGCGATCTTGGCACCGCCTATTATAACGAGGTCGCAGTCGCGCGCTGCGTGCAGCTGCTCGATCTCCTTCTGCATGAGGAGCCCGGGATGCGCGTCCACGAGCGCGGGCCTGTGGATGCACCCGAACGCCTCGTTGATGACCAGGTCGTACATGCCGTAGAGCCGGGCGAGCTCCGCGTCGTCGTAGTAGCGGATGTTATCGACGATGCGCAGTTTGTCAGGGTTCCCGCCCCATCTAGCTTTCAAAGCATCGGGGACGCAGAGCTGGGCCAGCGATGGGTATATGCCCTTCAGATAGTCGCAAACCGGCTGTAGCGAGCACTCGCTTTTGCTCTTGGGGCGACCCAGATGGGAGGCGAGTGTAAGGCTGCGGCACCCCGCGCCCAAGACGTGATTGATCGTGGGAAGCGTCTGGTCGATCTTGTAGGCGCACAAAACCTTGTCACTAGCGATCGGCACGTTAAAATCAGCGATGACCAAGACGTTTTTGCCCGTTAGCGGGAGATCTGCTATGCTTGCCATCCAAGGAAGGGCAGCAGCCTGCGACCGGCCTTGGTAGAAATTTTCTACATGGAATGGTTGGAGCAAAGTGAGCGTAACTGAAGTGTGTAAAATCTAGAACTGTTTCATCACTGCATTTAATCATAGAAGCAAAGCCATGGTCCAATCAGCAGACTTGAAATGCTTAGCACATATCCAAATCGTGGGAATCCTTGCGGGCGCTTTAAATAACGCTGTGAATGCCATACTGCCAATGGCCTTAACAATAAGCGCAAGCCAGCCCAATTCAACAGAGCCAGAATATCTGAGGTTAAAAATTGCTAAACACCGGATCCCCGCCCATCGCTCGTTCGAACTCCTCGGGGTAGTGCATCCTAGTGATCTGGATGCTGCTGAGCTGTATGAGCCCGAGCCTCGAGAGCTCATCGGCGCAGGCTCGGAACGCCATGAAATCGAGCTCAGAGATTCCCTTGGCGCGGCAGTGCGACTTGAAGTTCCTGAACCATTCGAGGAGGTTCGCCGGTGCGCTCCGCAGATTTACGAACAGCAGGAGCTTTTGGTAGTAGCCCAGCGCTCTGACGAACTTGTCGAGCAGCGGCGCGTTCATCTCCTTGATGATCGCGTCCGTCTGTCTGAGGTCCTGGCCGCCCGCGCGCCGCGACAGCTCGATCGCCTTTCGTATGTCGCCCGTGGACGCAGCAACGCGCTTGCAGATAAGCTCCATGGGCTTGGAGCCGACGGCCGCGGACCTGGCGGCTTGCTCTTCATGCTCTTGCTGCTTTTGGTCTTTGATGCCGCTGCGCAGCCGGGACGGCCGCGGCTTCGCGCCATCCGCAGGTGATGGCTCTTTCTGCATGTGCTCAAGTATGTGCTGCAGGTCTGCGGCGGCGTACGGCTTGAACTCGATCCTGTCCTTCCCGATGCGGCTCTCGATCTTGGTCGACAGCGCGTTGAGCGTGTTGGAGATCACAATCAGAAGTAGCCGGCTGTTCTCAATGAACGGTAGCTCAAAGAGATTGTACAGATGCATCTCGTTCTTGGTGTACAGGAAATCAACCTCGTCGATGAACACCAGATGCTTCTCCGGGCAGCTGTGGAAGTGGGCGCGCAGCCCCTGGAGAGACGCGTTGTCGCAGCAGGAGAGTCCCCTGGCGATCCTCGAGTAAATATTGCTCTTCGGGCCGATGGTCGAGCAGTTGACGTAGGCAAGCGGTGCAGACACGTCTGCCAGGATCTTCTTCACGGTGTGCGTCTTGCCGGAGCCGGGAACGCCGGTGATGTAGATCACCTGGCCGACGCTGCTGCTTAAAAATGCGTTGATACGCGTAGAAATCGCATTGTACTCCCCTTCGCGGCAGAGGACGCTCTCAGACTGCGGAGCCTGGCCAGCTATTCGCTGCTTTGTGGCAACTGCTTCTGTTTTTTCACGAGCAGCCTTCTTGGCCTTGGCGGCGGGTTTACTCGTGAATTTTGGCAGCTTGAGGTCTTTGCTCGCGGTTCTGCGGCCCTTCGGAGCCTGCGGGGCTGCAGGAGCCCTCCGCGGGCTCGAGAGCAGGATCTTGATACTCTTCTTCGGTGCGTTCTGCACGGGCGTGGCGCTTTTGTTCTCTTCTTTGGCAGGCTCGGCCTCTTGTATGCTTTTCTTGCCGCTGCGCGGCGCTGTCTTCCTGGCCATGGCTATGTGGCTGCAAAATTAATCTTCAAATTTTTGTTTCGCCAATCATGTAAACTTACGAGGTACTAAGTGTAGAATGCGGAGGATGGTACCTCATTTTACCACGAAGCGTCGCTGATTTCTAATGGCGCGCCATCGTACAAAGTTGCTCAAATAACAAGCACACCGCTTATAGCCACTGCAGTGCAAAATATCTGACTGCATACACACAATCTCCAATAAATTTATTATTCGCGCAAATAGCCCAACGTATGCCACACCGCCTCTCTTCTCAGTAATAGCCGTTCGAGAAATACTGGTACCTGTCGTACACGACCGTTCTGATGCTGTTGATAGAGCGGTCGACCAGCCCGCTGCAGTACTCCTCGAAGTCCTTCTCGTTGGCGGAGGTGTTGAAGCGGCCCGTGAGCGCCTCGGCGGTGCCCGATGGCCACATGCCGCCGCTCTCCATGATCTCTACGAGCCGCGTTATCTGCTCGTGGTGCTTGCGCAGCGCACAGAAGCCGCTGTGGAAGAGCGCCTTGAAGTCGGCGAGCTTGACCAGCTCCAGGTACTCGTGGGAGAACTTGAACGGCGCGTTCTCAACGCAGTAGAAGCCCGGATGGCTCCCCAAAATGAATCCGAAGTCCACGTGCACCATGTGCCCCTCGGCGTCGATCAGAATGTTGCCGTTGTGCCGGTCTTTGAGCTGCAGCAGATACGAGGCCAGCGAGTAGCCGGCCAGCGATTTAAGGAAGCGGCCGCGCGCCGCCTCCTCGTCCTTGAACGCAGTGCTGAAGTGCTCGACCAGCGTGCTCGTCTTGCTCTTGATCTTGTGGATGGAGTAGGCGTCCGTCACGGTCTCGATCAGACCGGCGGTCTCGGACACAAGGTAGATCTTGTAGTTGCGCAGGAAGCAGTCGACGCCCTCCGCCTCAAAAATACGCTTCATCTGCGTGATAATCTGGTAGGCGAGGTACTCCTGGCGCAGAATAGAGCCGGATTTTACGATGAAAGAGACGGCCGACCAGCCCGGATAGCCGGTGTACGCCGAGCCCTGTTTGACTCTATCAACGACGGCCGACCAGCTCCCCAGACCGCCCTTCTTGGTCTGGCGGTGGCCCTGCTTCTTGCCCTTGGGGGCCTCGGCCTTGTGGCGGTCCTTATGCTCCAGCAGCGCGTCGTTCTTAATATTTATGATATCCTCCTTGATGCTGCCCGCGATTGCAGACTTCTTGTCCGCCGCGGCGCTGAGCGCGGACATGGACGGCGCGCCCTGGCCCCGGTTGTCGTCGAACAGCACGAGCTCGAGGGCCTCCAGAATGTTCTCTTTGATCCCGTTGATATCGCCCACATCGTTGAGCTCGTTGATCGAGCTGAGATGGCTCTGCAGAACGCTCGCCTTGTACGTGCGCAGCGAGAACCGCGGCGAGAAGTGCGCCGCAGCGGGCTGCGCGTGGCGGCTGACGACCTCGGCAACGATGAGGTAGGGCACGTACTCGGCGGAGTCGAGCGTAAAGCACTCGTCCACGGCGACAGACACGATGGCGGTGGAAGGGTCGAAGGGATTGAGCACCGGCCCGGTGAGCGACAGGTTGAGGTACTCCAGCTCGGCTTCGAGGCTGCGCTGGCGGAGCGCCTGCGGCTGCAAGCGCACCCTGTTGGACACGCCGACAAACATGTCGTAAAAAAGGACGCTTCTTTTGAAGGGCGAGAGCGTCTGGCGGTTCATCTGCAGGCTCTTGAAGTTCTTCTTGGTGTTGAAAATACGCAGCATGCCGTTCAGGCTCTTGAAGAGGCCCGGGTCGGCAAGGGACGACACTGCGCGGGCGAACGAGAGCACGAGACTGCTGAATGAGGGCGTACGCGGCCGGTACGGATGCACAGACTGGGTTCTGAACATAATCTGTCGCCTTCTGGCTTTGTGCTGGCCGCTGCGCAAAGAGAGTTTGGAGCAGCTTTGCGATATGTCCGGGACGTCCGCATCGGTGCTCTGTGCGCCGTGTCCACTGGTCTGCTCATTTGTTCCGGGCGGGCTTGCGGGAAGCTGCGGTATATCGGGGCGGCCGACGGCGCGGGCGCGCCTCCGGGCCTCTGCAGCGCGGTGGTTGCGCGCAAGCGTGACGAGGTTGCGGTTCTCGCGCGCCTTCGCGATGCCAAACAGGTCACAGCAGAGGAAATAACAAAACGACGCCTTCGACTCGTCGGCCTTGCTCAGAATCCCCTTGAGCGCCAGAAAAAGCTCGGTCTGGAACGCAACCGAGCGCCGGGCCCTGCGCACCAGCATGGAGTAGATGGGGAGCGACGGCTGCGCGGGCGAGAGCATCACCTGTATGAGCTGCGGCAGGATGCTGCTTACGTCGGCCCGCTCCAGCTGTCGGCAAACCGCATGGTGGATGCCCGGGCCGCCGTTCGCGGACAGCAGCGCCAGGAGCTCCAGGTTGTTGTTTTTTGCCTCTCTAATACTGCTGAGCAGCTCCTCCGGGGCCTCCGGGGGCCGCTTCGCCGGGTCCTTGGGCGCGGCGGCGTGCATTAGGGACCAAAATTTACGGGATTTTGAAGCACCGCTCTACGCAGCGAATCCATCGTTTAGCAGCACAGCTAGGCATTTGAATGACCTGGAACGGCCCCAATGATCGCAACAGACATTTAATTACAAGTGCAGCAAATCCCCGGCGCTCATCACAAACACTACAAGAAAGCCACCAACGGTCCAGATCGCCTCAACAATTTATTGCCGTAGAAAACACGCACAGTCTCAACACAGGGGAACTACCGGAAGTAGTACTGTATCAGGAAGATCGACTTGTTGTACCGCTTGTCCTTCTCGAGCACGTAAATGAAATCCTTCATCGTGATCACGCGGTCCTTGATCTTCTCATCGAACGCCTTCTCGTCAAACGGCGCGTATATGGAGCTGAACTTCCCGTTGTCGTCGCCGCTCTTCGACGGGTCAAGATTCATCCAGGAGCGCTGCTTGAGCCCCATCGCAGCCATCGCCACGGTGTTGCTCTGCCGCTTCTTGATGAGCAGGTCCTCGCGCTCCTGGATAATTTTCTTCTTCTTCTGGTCCTCGTCGCGCTTGATCATCAGCTTGTCCATCTTCGCCTTCTCGAGCTCGTTCAGGTACCACAGCTGCTTGGAGACCTCGTTGTCGATGTGGAAGCTGTAGTCGGCGAGCTGCGCCTCGCTGCGGATCTTGCACGCGCTGTCCATCTTGTCCACGAAGTCGAGCAGCTTGCGCTTGACGGCCTGGAACAGCGTCGTGACGCCGTCCTCGTTGATCTTCACGCCGCGCGCCACGCACAGCTTGACCAGGAACTCCTTGAAGAGCGCCGCGTTGAACAGCGAGTCGGGCTGGTTCGCCGCGTCGCCCTCGTCGTACATCCCCATGGACACGCTGTGCTCGACCTCCTTCGTGATGTTGTCCGCCTCCTCCTTCAGATCGATCCCGCTATACTGCATGATGTCCTCGATGTTCTCCGTCTTGATCTCCTCGCGCACGAGGTCCTTCGGCCCGCCCTGGAAGCCCGGCGTGTGCTCCGGCGCGTCGAGATCGCCGAGCCGCGCGCCCATGCCCGCCATCGCCGCCGTGGTCTGCGAGGCGACGCTCTTGGCGCGCTCGCTGAAGAGCGAGGAGTACTCCGCGTCGGTGAGCGTGCTCCGGCAGATCGTGAAAAACTCGCCGGGCGATATTTCCTTCTTGTACGCGGCGTAGTACGCCTGCTCGATCATTTCTTTCTTCTCCTTGGGAAGCTTCTCGAAGCTCTCCTTGTTCATTGGGGCTGCGCGACAAAATTTTCGAGGAGGGCATCAGCTCCGAGTATCCCACGCGCCTCTGTCGGGCGTTGGCAGTGGCACGATGGTAATATTGCTTTCATCTGCGAGGCTCGGTGCATATGCTTCAAAATGAATTTGAAAATACAGGTCGTTGCATCTGGCAACGAATCACATGCACTACAGCCCATCAATATCTGAACGATGCTTCTATAACTCACAATTTATTTATTCTACACATAGAAGACCATCTCCTCGAAGATCTTTGGGCGTATCTCCACGCTGATTTTGAAGTCCTTGCAATCGGGCTTCAGATGCACCATCAGCTCTGCATCCCGCAGCTTGCAGCTGCCTGCAGCCGGATCGACGCTGAAGGTGCGCCCGGGCCCCTCAATGGCGAAAACACACACCGTTTCGCCGTCCAGATGCTGCACATCGGCCAGCCTTACGTCAGTCTCTCTCGCTAATATCTCAAAACTCGCGTCCAGTGCTACTTCCTGGCCGTCTGAGAGCAACGCGCTTTTGATGCAAATACGGCGCGCGGATCCGCCGTTCTTTGCGCGATCCTTGCTATCATCTGCACAGCTTGGTATGTTGGCCTGCGGCCGCGCGCGCGTGCCATAGACCGGGACATACGCGCCTGTGTCAAGAATCAAAGCATCTATCGCGCATTCGTTGGTGTTGTGGAGCCGCAGCCGCCCTGTGCACGCGTCGGACAGCTCTTTCTTGATGATATTGAACTCGTAGATGCAGGTAGCACTGCGCACCGTCGGCGTCTGTAGCGGCGCCCGGCCAATGTCCACGTCAACGGGTGTGTAGCCGAGCGCCTTGCCGTATCTCGACGCCTCGTCGGCATGAATTTTGCTCGCAGCGCGGTGCAGCGCAGCATGCCAGCTCCGGGTGTGCGGAAGCTGCAGGGCACGCCTGATCAGCTCATTTTTGAGCTGCACATCCTGTCCGCTTTCTATTTTGCGCGCCGCGGCGAAGAGCACCAGCGCCCCGAGTCTGATGAGTCCACCGCCTGCCAGCCTCTCCGCCGCCTTGATCGCGAAGTACAGATACTCGTAGAAGCTAGCCGTCTTCAGGCGCCGCAGCAGCTCGAGCAGTGCCAGCGGCTGGATGTGCTCAATGGCACCAAGCGCGAAGATGAGCGCGGTGTGCGTGTCTACGCCGCTGCATATCTTCAGAACCTCAGACGTGCTGCGGCGCAGGCTCGATGGAGCCGCATCGCTCCGCGAGGAAGGAGCTCTTGCCGGTGTACCTGCGGCGTAGTACTTCTCCTTGTAATTGGCGCAGCAGTCTGGATGCTTCGCAATAAACTCGAGCATCTTTGTATCGCCTGAGCCCGCCTCGCGACCAAGAAGCGCCAGCGCCTGCTTGTACTCGCCCAGGTAGAAGTGGTACTTCACCAGGGCTGCCGGAGACGCTGCGCCGCTTTTTAGCGTGGGTATGAACCCCTTCAGATGCGCCTCCAGATGCTCTTTGTACACGTCTTCTGCAATCTCGCTCTCGTCAGACGGGAGCCCGCGGGGGTCGGTGCCGAAATAGGCTGCACCGCTGACGCAGGCCGAGTAGAGCAACGGCCGCAGTCTGAACAGACTTTTCGCACGGAGGACCTGGACGCACAGGTTGCGCGAGCCGTAGGCAACCTGGAAGAAACTGGGGAGCCTCTGCGGGCCCTCGTGGGAGACTATTACTACGCTAAACATAGGGGTGGGTGCAAAATGCCGCGTTATTGCAGAGCTCTACAGAAGCTGCGATTAGCATCAGCAAATAGCAGGGCTTAATGAAGCGATAGGCAGTGCGAGTATAGCAGCAAGTAACACTGCTGCGCTGACAATTTCTGGACTGAGAGTCCAACGTACTTAAATATGCAGTGGTCAAGCCCATAAATGCACATCTACTCAAGATTTTAATCACATGGCATGCTTTTACTGTACGCTACCTATTTTTGGCGCACATGTCCCGCAGATACCTCGGACACTTAGCGGCCACATAGTCGCAGCACTCGCCAAAGTCGACGAGCAGCTCGCCCGATTTCCCGATGACGGCCGCCTCCACCAGGTCACAGTAGCAGTGGGCGACCGTCTCGCTGGATACGCCCTTGATCTCGTTGACGTGGAGCGCAAACTTGCGGTACAGCTCTGCCGCATTGCGCAGGGCGATCTTCTGCCGGTTCGCCATCGCGATCAGCGCGAAGTGGACAGGCCCGAGCAAATCGAGGAGGTAGGACAGCGAAAACTTCTCCAGATCGTACGTCTCCCGCAGCCTCTCCTGCCGCTGCGCACAGAGCGTCTGGCAGAGGCCGTCCTCCTTGTCCGAGGATTCGGATACGTTCAGTTCAACGCTCGAGTCGTCGCACTCGGCGTCGGCAAGGCTGACGTACGGGACAAAGTAGATCTGGTTCTTGAAGCGGCTCTTTACGCGCTTCTCCAGCGAGTTGAGGCAGAGGCTGGAGGTGGACACCAGGCACACGAAGCAGTCGTGCTGGAGCGGGAGCTCGAGGTAGTAGTAGAGCAGCGACTGGTAGTCGATGGCCGCCTTGTTGGCGAGCTTCAGGAAAAATATTTTGTGCTCGGGCGCCAGGTGGCGCGTGCTCTTGACCAGCACCGAGCTGTAGCGCGCGGTCTTCTGGATCGCCTGCACCAGGAGATCGAGGACGGCCTCGTCCGGGCCGACGAGCAGGAACTGCCCGCGCTTCTCGCACAGCAGCTCTTTGATGGCGCAGAGCTGCGCCTCGCATGCCTCTGCTACGACCTCTTCCATCGGGCCCAAGGATTTTGCACGGCAAATGGCCGAATATTTTGGGCGGTCGCGAAAGGCTATGGCAGACGGGTCTGCAGTGGAGACTGTAGATGCCTTTATTTTTAGGCATACGACGGCAAACATTACTATCGAATGCAACAGTAAAACACCAATGAAGAATAAATGTGTACAGAGATAGCGTTGCCCGGAATATTTAATTAGAAGCGGTGGCCCGGCAGTCACTCGTATTTCTTGGCCGCTGCCAGCACCCGCTCGATGTTGCTGTTGCCGGCTGCAATCGGCAGCATCACGCAGGTGAAGCCGTTGATGAACTCGGCGCTCGGCACGAACGCATACGGAACGCGGTTCTTCTCGGCGAACACGGGGAGGTGCGAGATGACGTCCATCGGCGAGGTGTCCGCGCTCATGATGAACACCTTGCCGCTGCCGCCGGCCGCAATGGACTTCTGGCACGGCTTGATCCCGCTCACGATCGTTTTGTTCGCGTAGCTCGCGGTCGTCTCCGCGCGGATGGCCTCGGCGGTCTCGGCAGACACGAGCGGCTGTGCAAACGTAATCATCTGGGGAAATTTTTGCAGCGGCGCTTATAGAACGGGCGCCGCGGCGGTTGCGCAAAAGAGGAAGAGGACACAGCCTTTTGACATGGATGCGCCGGATGGTATGAGGGCCATAGCGTGCACTTCTCAGCCTTATCTGTTTGTATCTACGATCTTGTATGCTGGCAGCTGGTAAACCGCTGCCTCCTAGTGCATGGTGGCGCGCCCGCGCCCATGCGAGATTTTTGTTGGGCACCGCGACCCCAGATGAACAATGGCTACCACGTTTCGCCGCAGGAGACCTTCCGGGGGCTCTCGAACGATGAGATCCGCTCAGTCGTACCGCACCTAGATGCGACGCAGCTCGACCAGATGGCGGTGTGTCTGGAGGGGCGCACCAACACTCTCGAACTGCAGCTTGCGGCCAACGAGCGGAGGATCAGGAACGAGACGGCCGTCGTGAATCTGCTGCTGCAGCGCGCCTGGCGCAGCCTCGATCCCGAATCGAAAAGGGAGAACGCGGGCTTTTTCAAGGCGCTGAGCACCGAGATTAATTCGCACACATGCAATTTGCACGGCGAAGAGCGGCTCGACGCTGCCCTTTAAGGCAATTCGCGCTTTGTTAAATGGTCGTTATCCGAATTGTAGTTTTTTGTTCTAATTATGGCCGGCGGTGCGGCTCTCTACCAAAGTTAGAAGAAAGGGCATCAGGAAACATGTATAGAGATCTGCTGTGCAACAACAGCACCGCGAACGCAGTTCTGACACCTACCAAAGTCACCACGTAAAACTACTAGTAACAGCAGGTTACACCCTAAAACAGAACACTTTAATTTCTAACGAAGAAGCTGTCGAGCTTCAGCTGGCTGCCCTTCTTGTACGTCTTCGTCAGCTTCTCGATGCCGTTGGATATCCTGGTGGTGTCGAAGCCCTTCTCCTCGCACAGGTACTTCATGATCGCGTCCCTGTCGATGTTCTCGTAGTCGATCCGGAAGGTGTGCTCGTCGCCGATGCTAGAGAGGTCCTTGAAGATGCCGCGCGCCAGCTCGTAGCTGTAGTTCGCCGGCAGCTCGAGCTTCTCGTTCTCGAGCATCTTCTCGATGCTGCCGTGCTGCTTGATGTGCTCGAGCGCGCGCTTCGGGCCGATGCCCTTGATGGTGTCGCAGAAGTCGCAGCCGAGCAGGATGCAGAGGTCGATGAAGGCGTCCATGCTGAGGCCCATCTCGCCCAGCACCGCCTTCAGGTTGTACTCATCGATGTCGAGCTTCTTGGCCTGCGACGCGTTCATGTTGCGCAGCAGCAGCGGCGCGCCGAAGCAGAGCGCATCCATGTCCTCGGTGGCGACGGCCTTCACGCAGCCGGCCTTGCAGAGGAACGCGCAGTAGGCCTCGGCCTCGCTGACCGCGGTCGCGTGCGGTATGCCCATGAGCGTGAGCAGCTTCTTGCACTCCTCGATGTGGAACGCCTCGATCTTGACCTGGCGCTTCTCGAACTTCGCGACGCTGACGAGGTCGCCGTCCTGCCGCGCCTCCTCGAGCTTGACGAGCGCCTTATCGCGCCGCTCCTGCCGCTTCTTGAGCTCGCCCACCTTGCTCGCCGGCGCGACGCCGTCGAACACGTACACCGGGATAATCCCCGACTCGACGAACTTGATCGTGCGGTAGAACAGCCCGCTGAGGTGCGAGGTGGTCGAGTCGCCGCTGGAAAGCGCCGAGCCGTCCGAGCGCACGGCGACCAGGAACTGGTAGATCGCCATGGAGGCGTCGATGGCGACCTTCGCGCCGTGGTAGTAGGAGAACTTCCGCGGGACCACCGCGCTCCTGGTCTTTTCCTTGATCAGTTTCGAGAGCTGCTTTACTCCCATTGGGGCGCGCCGCGGCCGTGCCCAAAGGCCTGAAATATTTTACAGCCGTTGTGCTGCCCGGGTGCAGCAAAAGATGTAAATAAAGATGTAAATGCCGTCCTTTATTGCGATACAGCATTTTGTACGAATATTAAAATGCCTCACAGCCATATCCTGATTATACAAAAATACGCTACAGCCATATCCTGATCATACAAAAATACACTACAGCGAACCGGTTCAATAAAACACCAACATTTATTTACCACTCGAGCTCGCCCGTGGCCACGCTGAAGGGAATATCGTTATTATCTACATTTATGAAGCCCTGCTTGAAGTTGCACTTCCATTTGTTCTTGGACTTGGCGACCTTCACGAACAGACACATCATGTAGCTGTTGATGCCCTTCTCTATCTGCTCCAGCTCCTCCTCCGATATGTAGCCCTTGCTCAGGTCGATGTTGAGCGACTCGTCGTCGCCGACGCTCTCCTCGCTCAGCATCTTCTCTATGGTTTTGATCCACTCCGTCTGCAGCATGTACACGGTGCTCTGGTCGATGTCGTAGAGCGGCCCCTCCTCGGTCAGACGGTTGCACACCTCATCGATGATCTCGTAGTACAGCCTGTTTCGTTGCTCGTTAAGACTCATATAAGGGTATTTTTTATATTTTAAAAATTTTATTATTTGTTTTGATGCTCGTCCCGCCTGCTCTGGACACCAAGGACCGCGAGGCGCACGACCTGAACGACCTGCGCGTCTACTACATGCTGTGCGAGGAGCTCGGGATCGCCAACGACGAGGAGGTGCAGAAGTCGTTCAAGTGCCTGATCAACTGGGCCGGCAAGTTCAAGTTTGTCGAGGAGTTCACGATTTTCAAGCAGCACGTGGACCGCCGGAAGAAGGAGCTGTGCAGATAGTCAGTAAATGTATAGAGTGTGCGCTGTTTCGTTCTGTGTCGCGGCGTGCTCCGCGATGGGGTCGGCGCGCCGCGAGTAAAAATTTTCAGGCGGCTCACAAAAGGCGGCGCCTGGCCTTCCGGCAGCTGCGGCCGCGTCTTGGCCGATGTGCAGCGCATCCACGAGCTTTCTGCAAGGTGCGGCAAAGGTCACTTATGCCTATTTGTTTGTAAAGTTTCCGATGCTGGAGGGAAAGCGCGGCGAATCGCAGAGTCTGGGCGTTTGTTGATCGCAAACAGATACGAGCTATAGGACTGTGTGGAATGCACGGGGAATGTAGCAATGCGTTCATAATACGTGGAGTACAAGGTAAGGCCCCGTAGACTGCCGCCCTAATAATACGCCAATACGCGTCACTAAAAGTTTTGTGGGTTGCGCCCCAATGCCGGATAAAGTCGTTATATCGCTGTCGCAGCACCTTCCGGCCAGCGACGGCGTGTTCCGGATCGTGGAGGACAGCATCCTGCGCCAGCCATGCAGCAGTGGCCAGTACGCGTACTGCTCGCAGGAGGAGATAGAGGAGCATCTGTACAAAATCATGGAGAAGCACGACTGCATCGCGTCATTCGCTGTGTACGTAGATGACCTGGCCGCGAGTCTCGATACGCTGTGCTTCTTGCGGGACCAGAACCCGCGCAAGGAAATCCTGCTCTACGTGTTCAGCTCGGCATATGAGGGAGACTGGGGCCTTTCCGCCGATCTGTCCGGGGCGACCGCGGATGAAATGGAGCTGTTCGAGATTGCGGCCGACATCGCGACCTCTCTGCGGTTCGTAAAGCCGCCGGCCGCTGGTGTGTAAATGGGCAAGTAAATTTATTCGTCTGTCAGCGCATTGTGCATCAGCTTCGTTAGGTCTTGTCGGTCGAGAACACGAGGATCAACGAGCACAGGAACGCGAGCACCAGCGTGACCTCCACCGATGCGAGCGCGAGGATGAAGGACACGAAGAACTCGGGCCGCTTTGCGAGCCGCCGGAAGCTGTCGTTGGCGATCCGCCCCATGGCGAGCCCCGAGGAGAGCCCGACGCCGCCGAGCAGCAGGCCCGCCGCGAGATGCACGATTCCGTGGCTGAGCGGGTAGGTGCCGGTGAGGCGGTTGATGATGACTATCGCGAGTATGAAGGCGTAGAAGAAGACCGTGGATATGATGATCATCGCCACGTACGAGTAGGTTATGACCGACGGGACGTGCGAGTTCAGGGTCGAGGCAGCGCCGCACGCGCCCATGCCCGTGCACGATCCGTAGGCCGATAGGCCCAGCAGCGCGCTCACGCCCAGCGCGCCAAACAGGTACGCGCTGTCCGTCATGCTGTTGTTGTTTACGGCCGCATAAATATGGTAAAACACGGGTGCGCTAGTACTTGGCCAAGCAGAGCACACTCTTAGTTTGTGTAAAGGGCAGAGGAGTCATATTAAAAGCACCAGAATATTTTAATATGCTTAAGCATTTATTTAAAGCGGGCATCGAACACAAAAGTAAGACTATTAATTTAAATTTACTCCTTCGCTATAATACACTGCTCTCCAGTGCCAGATCTAACGCAAGCGAAAGGCCCCTAGTACATTTCTTCAGACGGCTCCAAGTGCAGCAACTCGTCGTGCCTGTCGCCACTTCTACCTCTGCACATAAACTTGCGAATGCAGTAGTAGCACAGCAGCACGAGCAGTCCATAGAATATCAGCAGCACCACGAGGGACCAGAACGGATGGTACATCGACTGCTTGGTGTTCCAGTCCGTGACCAGATCGGCGGGCGGTACCATCGCGATGGGCAGCTGGTTGTTGTTCGTCAGCGCGCCGTTGATCAGGAACTGTGCGACCTGCTGCGCCGACGAGCCCGGGTTCTTTTCCAGGTACAGCGCGGCCATGCTCGCCACCAGCGCAGCGGCGTAGCTCGTGCCGCTGTCCCCCGAAAAGCCGTCGCCCAGCGCGTATATTCTGTTGCAGCTGCCGTGGTTGCTGTAGGTGTCGACGCTCCCGTGCTTGGTGACTGCGCCCACCTTGATCACGCCAGCGCCGTTCGGGCTGTAGTTGCAGCTGTCCTCGCCGTTGTTCCCCGCCGCAGCGACCACGACGGTGCGCTGCCCGATCTTATTGATGAGCGCGTCGAGGGCGTTGCTGCGCGGGCCGTAAACGGGCAGGAACAGCACGTCCGTTGGCTCCGCATTCTGCAGGATGTCCAGCAGACTGGAGAGCCGTATTGTCCCGTCGCTGGCCACCTTGCTTATGCTCGTGAGCACCGCCGACTTGGCAAACGAGTTTGCAGGGCCAACCAGCAGATCGGTGACTGTGCGCCCGTGCGCGTTCTTCTGCGCGTTATCGTCCACGTCTATCTTAGCGATCTTCACGCCCCTTCCCGTGTACATAAAGGTGTAGTTGTAGAAGTACTTGATCATGTAATTGATCCGCAGGATTCTGAACACAGCATTGTCCAGCAGATAGTTGTTGAAGAAGAGCCCGCCCATGTTCTCCATCCTGTAGAAGTGGATGGGCACGGGCGACTGCACATTCGCACCGGTGGCTCCTGTCGTGTAGGTATCGGGTGTTTGTGCAGGTATTTGTGCGGACTTTTGCAGCTCTGGCTGGGTATTATTATTGCAGCTCTGCCTGCGCCTCCGCAGCCTTCTATCGTTCTCCACTGATCCGATCCGGAAGAGCGAGTCGTCTTCTATGTCGAGGAACGAGTACTTTCCCTTGATGGCGTTCACCAGCGCTACGTTGCTGGTGCAGAAGGAGATGCCTGTGATGTATTTGGTGTACGCGTACTGCACGGAGCTGGACATCTGCCGCACCTCGCCCCATATCTTGCCCGAGTCTGCGGTCTCCGGTATGCTCGCGATGTAGCAGCGGCTGGGCGCGGAGGCATCGGTGCTTGGGGTGCTCTTCGCTACAGACGTATTACTGGAACTACCGGCTATAGGCTGCGTCTCCGGCACCGTTATCTCGACGACCTCTTTTGCAACGGGTGGGCTACTCTCCGCACAACTCTGCGCACCTACGTTTGGATTCGGCCCGGGATCAGGCATCTGTACGATGACGCCAGCGACACTGCCATCCAGCGTGGGCTCCGGCATAATTGTATTGGCGCCGGAAAGGGCGCAGGGCTGTGCTGCCGTGACAAACGCCGCACGTGCGACAGAGTGGGGATTCGTGCCGAGCTGCAGTATGGAAGCAAGCGCTGCTGCATACAGTCGACGCATGGCTGCTGCCACGATAGGCTGCCTTATATTCATCGTGAAACGCACGTTACAAATCTGCAGGACGGAGCAGGGATGCGTAGGTATGTTCCAACCATCCTCACAGGTGTGTCATTTCTAGAATCCTCTGTGCCTTTGAGGCTATGGCAGTATGTTTGATTCTATCAGAGCGCTGATGTTTGGCGAGCCCTTTCGAAAAACACTCTGAAACAGATGCGAGTGGACACTAGACAGCGCACTGCGAGGCTACGCGGTGTGTTTTATAGCTAACATATGCAAGCAAAAGAAGTGCGCAGTACAACAAAGCTTCCCATCACAAAAAATTAGACAGATAATTTACTTACGCTCGTGATCATAGTCGATGATCTCTGGCGCGTAGCCGTACTCGAGGCGCATGACGCGCTTGGCATCGTCCAGCTGCGCACGCGTGAAGGACACCTTGACCGGCTCGATGAGCTTGGGCCCGATCACGGGCAGATCCGTCCGGCCGCTCTTGTGCAGATGGCGCGACAGCGAGTAGAGGCAGCAGATCACCTGCTTCATGCCGCTGCCCTCGAACAGATCGATGGTCTGGAAGTTGTCCGAGTCGGGCACGCCGAGCTTCCGCGCGCTCTCGATGAAAAAGCAAATGTTTTCCATCTGCACAAAGCTCATCTTGGAGACGTTCGGGAACTTCGACGGCTGGCCCGTGATCTTGTTGATAAGCACGCAGAGGATGACGCCGTCCCTCAGCTGCTCGTAGAGCGCATCGTCGTTCATCTTGAGGCATAGGACCTCCTCAATCCAGCCCTTAACTTCTCCCTCGTTCTGTGCCTGCATGGGCGCAAAATTTTCATTTCTGATCATCTACGTATTGCGCAGATCGCGCGGGCGGATCGATCAGAGAAGAACCTGGCGATCAGCGAATTGCATATAAATGATTATGGGCAGAGCAATTCTGCAATGATGTTGGTAATAAAAATCTGGTCTTGGATGCCACGCAAGACCGCAAAGTCTGTACTCCTCAGGGCGTGTGGCGAGTTTTCAGATGATGGGCGATGCTTGCTGGTTGAGAAACTGAAGCATAAACTAGCGTAGAAGATGCTAGAGTGCGGGTAATGCACGGATGATAGTTATAAGGCACCCATTCTAAAAATTTATTTTGTATACAGCCATAGTATTGTAGTGTGTATGCATATTATTATAGCGCTTCATAGCCTGCACGCTGTCCGGTTGTCAAAATTTTATTTCTGCTGCAGCATGCCCCATGCGCCCCGTTATATTATTCGGCGAGCTGCTGCAACTGGCCAGCTGTGCAAGTGCGGCATCCGAGAGTGTAAACCGGAAGCGCAAGTTGGAGCCGTGCACAGGCCTGAAATATAGGTGGGACTGCACCATTTTTGATCTGCTGCTCGAATCATGCAGGAGCATCAACGCGTCGCTCGGGCGATTCAAAAGCGTGTTCGCCGAGGACTGCCGCGTGCGCATTACCGGATGTCTGCATCAGATTACTGGTTCTGACCCGTCTGTGCCAGCTATGGGGCGCGAAGGTAATGTAGCATCTGCCCTCTTTGGAAATAAGAGCGCAGTCGTCGATGCCCCGTACAGCAATTTAGAGCAGCGTAAGGAGATACTCGCTGAACTCGAGAAGTTCCTCAAATTTTTTGCAGCTCTAAGAGCACAGGGACAGTTCTTTGATATGAACAATCCAATCTCGTGGCATAGATACAAAATACCCAGGTGGCTTGCGACTGCTAATGCGCAAAAGGGCGAAAGTCTATCCTGGTGGGACCCGGTCTTGAAAGCTGCGAGGCTCGAGTTCAATAGAACAATCACGAGATGCTTCAAAAAGATGTATGATGAGGCCCTTGCTACAGAATTAGACTCTGGGCAGGAAAGTAAGCATCGATTTACTATGCCAGCTAGTTACAACATAATCAACAAGCATTATCTGCATGATTTTATACTCCGCCTGGCACATCTCTTTTTTGACTACGTCGAGTTTATTGCCAATTTGCATGAAAAGCGGGGCTCTGTCTTAAATCCCTGCATACTTTACTTGCTGGACTATAAAAGGCATGCTATTCGAATGCCGAGCGAGGGCGTGTTGATGGATCACATAGGGAAGTGTGCATCAGAGCTGTTCACAGAGCAGGAGGCAGCATTCGCTGCATTCTTGAATGACGTTGAGCAGAAGCGTGATGAGCACAGAGCGCGTGCTGAAGAGGCAGCATCAGCCAGCGAGCCTGTGCCTAAAAAGACTGTTTCAACTGAATAAATAAGGTTTGAGGGGCCATTCTGTTTAGGACAGGTCTTAAAGGAAATGGAGCTTTGCTATTCGATGCATGGTTTACGTAAATATTGTGCGAAACCAGGTCTTGGAGCTCAGCATATAGAATTTCAACATATTCATTATGAGAAAACTTTGGCTTCTTGTCAGGATGACTGAAGTTTATATCCAGCATTGTTTTATAAAAGGGCTACTACTTATACAGGAATATTTCAAGCGACCAATCAATACCAGTCCATAAAGGAGATACCTCCCGTATTTTATTTTCGCCGTATGGTACCCCATGCATCCCTTTATAATATTCGCTGAGATGTTGCAACTGGGCAACTGTGCGGTAGCCACTTCTCAGAATGTGAACAGAAAGCGCAGGTTAAACGCAGCACAGGACCATTCAAAGAGAAACAACAATTTGTCCTCATCCGCCGTTTCTAGTGCTAACGGCCAAGGGATGGCTCACAGATGGGACTACGCTGTCTATGGATGGTTGGCTGAATCCTGCAAGCGTATCACTGCGTCGCTCGGGCGATTCAAAAATGAGTTTACTGAGGACTGTTTCGCGCGTTTGAGCGTGTATCTGAATCATATCCGTGGAGCTAATGCGGATATGGAAGGCATGGGGCGCGGAGAATGCGAAGCGTCAGCCGAAACAGAGTTCGCAGATGGCGGCGCCAAGTATAGCAATTTAGCGCAGCGCAGAGAAATAGCTGATGAGCTGCCCACGTTCATCAAATTTCTCAAAGCGCTCGTGGCTAAAATGGAGCAGGGTCGGTCCTTTGATTTCAATAATCCGGCCGGCATGAAGCGATACGTGACACCCGTGTGGCTGAAGAGGGTGCAGGAAGCTGATGCAGCATCAGGTGACAGGCTATCCTACTGGGATGCACCCATAGAAGATGCAAGGGGGCGGTTCAAAGATTCGATTACGAGGCAATTCCAGAGGATGTACAGTGAAGCCAACACTATCAAACCAAACTCCGAGCAGGGCGACGAGTACTGTTACATCATGCTAGTTGGTTTTAATAATAACAACAGGCACTACTTGCATAATTATATACTAGAGCTGGCGGACCTTTTCTGGGACTATATACAGTTCATCTACAGCATGCATGAACAGCGAGGCGCTGTCTTAGCTGCCTACAAAAATTGCTGCGCAGAATATGAACGGCATCATACCGGGATGCCGGGCAAGGAAGTTTGGAGAAGCTGTATAGAGGAGTGTATCTCAGAGCTATTCGCGGAGCAGGAGGCAGCATTCGCCACGTTTTTAAACAAGGTCGAGCAGAGACGCAGTATACTAAGCTGCATGTAGCAGAGGCTGCATGAGCTAGCAAACCAAGACTCCAAAAACTTTCAATATTGAATAAACTATAATTTTAAGGCTATTTCATCGTTCTAACGTAGGACTTCACGGCGCAGGCCGGCGCTGCTACCCGATGCGTGGTTTATCGAAGAGTCGTACAGAACCCGATATTGCGAAACTGAGTATACTGGATATTAATGCATTTTTAGCTCCAGACGTATAGAAAATATCAGTGATCCTTGAGCTATTATCAGAGCAAAATTCCATGTTATAATTCATAAAAGTCGCATGCTTGATTCTAGTAAATGTCATAGCTAAGGTAACCGTAAGCGTATCGAAATGTACGATAATATCGGCTAGTAAACCCAAACGGAAGACCCTTTGTTCGACAAAAGAGCACGCAGATAAAAAGCCGCAGGGAGAATCTCTAATATCAAACACAGTTTAGACAAGGCAATTTAGTTGAGCGGAAAATCGAACAGATTATGGGCAAACATCGCAGCGCATGCTACAACTATGACTAGCATCGCAAGAAGCTCGGTGGTCCCCAGCGAGCCGGAGATGAGCTTGGATAGTAGAAAGCAGACGACAAAGCCGAGCACCGACAGTTTTATCTTGCGGCTGTGGCTCTCCAGCGGGCCCGAAGTCCGGCGGCCGCACATAACGTCGTACGTGTTTTGCAGAGTGCCGTGGTAGAACCGGTTGATGAAATAGCGCTTCAACGAGTAGTAGCCATCGCGCATGCAGCCGCTTAATTGGCCGCCGACGATGTGTTTCGCCAGAAGCGCGGGCGTGCCAGCGTACTGGGCGCTCAGGTAGTTCCCGTTTTTGAAGAACATCTCCCTGAGCGCATGCGCGTACTCCGCTTCGTCAGCGCGGCCGGCCGCGACGAGCTTGCTCTTTGCGAGCTGCTCCCGGAGGATGCGCCGCCCGACTATGTACTGGAAGGAGTTCGTTCTGTCGAGGCAATCGATGCAGTTTGTCCTTACGATGGTTTGCTGTTTGCTATCGCCGCGCGTTATTCCCGTGCCCGCGATATCGAAAAGGTCGTCAGCCCTGCCGGCGTCGCGGTGGAAGTTGAAGTGGTGCGCGTCCTCGCCGCCCAGCACCGCAGAGAACTCCGCGTGCATCTTGCCCTCGTAGCCAGTATCTTTGATGAGATTGACGTACTTGATTTGCTCGGGATAGCATCTGCGCAGGCGGCTGTGCGCGGCTGCAAAGCCGCTGTCTGCGCTGCAGCCGGGCGGCTTTCCGTTTCGGTCCAAGACGATGTCGGGCGCGTACTTCCAGGCCAGACGGTGGCTCCAGAACAGCGGGATGGAACCCCTGAGCTGCAGATAGGAGGACTCGCCGTCGATGAACTGCTCGGTCTCGACAAAGTTGCTGCAGTTGCCCTCAGCGTCGCACCCGCGCGAGAAGTACCGCACGCCCGCGCGCAGGTACGACCGCCGCGAGAGCAGACACAGCCCCTTGAACGAGGAGAAGCAGCCCTGGATGCAGTATACGCCGAACTCGGGGGCCTTCTCGCGGTACCTGCGGAGCGGGACCTGGTTAAACAGGAACTCGTGCTCGTCGGCGAGGTCCACGCTGCCCACGGCGACGCGCGCCTCATTCCTGCGGAAAAGGCTGTACTCGCTGAAGTAGATCCCGCCGAGCCGGAAGAACTGCCGGATGCGGCTGATCAGAGCCTGGGACCGGCTGTTCCCGAGGGCGCTGACGAGCACGTCCGTCACCTCGTAGACCGTGTCGGCAGAAACACAGCCGGCTGCCTTGGCCCCTGAGATCGTAATCAGATACTCGATGCTGTCGTACTTTATGATTCCGTACACGCCGTGCACGTGCATCTTTAGTTGACGGCTCTCGTAGCCCTGGAACTCCACGCGGCTGCTGCCGTCGTCCGCCGAAATTCTTATGGTCCTTCCGCTTTGCTCGAGCACGCAGCCCATGGGCCTTGGTGAATCTGGCGGTATTTCATTGCGGAACTGGAGGGCTGCATGCTAATAAAAGAGCTGCGCTCCATAGTAAAAGAAATAAAGTAGTCGGGGATGCTCGTGTGTTGTATCAGGGCTATGTGTGCTTGATTGTAGAATTAGTAGCAGACTGCAGTTCGTATTGGCGATGCAGAGGGTAACTGTTGGCAATTTACAGCAGCGGCCTAGTCACATCACATTATGCAAAATATTTGCACAGTCCAGTATTACTGCGCCGCGGCCTTCCGTTGCGCATTTCTCGCACCGCTTTTCTTGCACACAAAATTTTATCCTCCATGCAGCGCACGTTACGGCATGTCCTCTTCGAGCACGTCTCGGGGTACGAGCTTTTCGAGCTGCGCACGCTCGAGACGCTCGCCGACGAGTCGTACGCCGACTACCAGGCGCTTACGCAGAGCGTCACGCACATCTCCTCGCTCCCCTTTAGCAACGCCGCCGAGGCCGCCGATGCGATCCGGCCGGGCGGCGCGGAGAACGCGGCGCTGCCGGCGGAGCTCGTGAGCTTCCTTGCGCTGAACCGCGTGGCGGTGCTGTATGCGGACCGCGATCTCAAGCACGCGGTGCAGGCCGCGGGCCTCGAGTACCACGTGTGCCCGGCGATCATGCGCGGGATCCGCACGCACATCCACCGATTCACGGGCCGCGCGCTCGACGGCCAGCAGCTGCTGGCGACCGCCCATCTGCTGAGCAGGGAGGCCATCCGCTACGACATGGAGCGCGAGGACAATCTCGCGATCCACGTGGGCCACGAGTGCGAGGCACTGGAGGCCGAGGTGTCGGCGCTCTCTGCGCGCATATCCGGGCTGCTCGACTGGCGCGTGCCCCAGTTCAAGAAGCTCATCAAGGGCGAGGGCTTCAACGCGCAGCTGGCGAGCGAGATCGCCAAGGAGCTCGCGCGGCAGCAGGGCGGCGCGGCGGCGGAGCACCAGTCGATCGTGGACGAGGCCGTGGAGATCACGCGGATCGCGCCGCACGACCTCGCCAGCCTCAACGACCTCAACAACACGATCATCGAGAAGAAGCGCCTGCTGGCCGAGCTCGATGCCTACCTCGCCGAGAAGCTGAGCGTGCTTGCGCCCAATCTCCGGGCCATTCTCGGCGACCGGCTCTGCTTCAAGCTCATCCACAAGGCCGGCGGGCTCGACAGCCTTGCCTGCCAGCCGGCCTCGACGCTGCAGCTGCTCGGCGCGGAGAAGTCCCTCTTCCGCAGCCTCAAGATGCGCACGCGCACGCCGAAGTACGGCATGCTCTACGGGTTCAAGGGGCTCAAGGGCGGCCGCGGCCAGATGTGCCGCTTCATCGCGAACAAATGCTCTCTTGCCGCGCGTATCGATGCGTACGATACCGAGCGCTCCGATGCGTACGGCAAGGAGCTGCGCCGGCTGATCGATAAGAAGATGGCGGCCGTGAAGACGGGCGGCAGCGTCGAGCAGACGCAGGATCTGCTGTCGCGGGTGCACGACATGCTGGCCGAGAACTTCGCCAATGCGTCCGGCGCGGGAGCCAAGGCGGCCGGAAAGCCCGCTGCGGGCGCGGAGGCCAGCAAGCATAAAGCGGCCCCGGATGCAGCGGTGCAGGCGCCCACTAAGAGCGCAGGCAGCATAAAGCCCCATCCCGCCAATAAGAACGGAAATACCCAGAGCGGCCATGCAGCAGCAAGTTCTAACGGTAGTGCTGGCAAGAAGGGCAAGGGCTTGCTGGACGGGACGGAGGCGTCCAAGCGGAAGGCGGTCCAGAAGCCCCAGTCCAACAAGAAGGCTAAGAAGCAGTGAAGCGGAAGAATAAATTTACTCTTAAGTGCTAATGCTTTTTGTATTTACTTAAACGCCTCTGTCTGCCGCGATACTGTGCTTTCGCTTACAATTATCTGCGCCATTTCACAATCCTCCAAGTCCAAATGGAATAAATGGAATAGTCGAGCAGTTATAAAATTGCAAAGGAATGTAACAATTTTAATCATTGCATGTGTAGATTCTCCTCAGAAGCTGAAGTCCAGCCCGACGCTGTACTTCTCCACCTCCGGGTTGCTCGTCAGCGGGGCGGAGTAGACAAGCGAGACGCCGCGCTTGTCCCTCAGCGAAACGCCAACGCCGACCGACCTGCCCATGCAGTTCGTGTCAGCATGCCCAGCAACAATCTCGTAGCACTGCGCGAGGCCCTGCGTAGAGACAACCGCAGCATCCGCGAATGCGAACACGCGGAACGGACCCATCAGCGCACCGGCCTGCGTGCGCAGCGCGGCAAAGCTGTTTCCGCCGATCTTCTTGTTGTGCGACACAGGCGTGATGGACATCGGGCGGTAGCCGCGGACGTCGGCCCCCAGGAAGAACTTCTCGGTCAGGTTCGTCTGGCCGAAGAGCCGCCCGAGGCTGAGCGAGCCGTCGGCGAAGAAGCGCCCACACGCCACACCGAACGGCCGCTGCAGCACAAGCTTGAGGAAAGGCACATACTTGTCCTTCGTGCTGTTCAGGGAGAACCCGCCCTTGGAGCTGAGCTGCGCGCCGCACATCGCGTAGTCCGACCCAGCATACAGGACCGTGAGCTTGGAGATGCGTTCAGCGCCCAGGCTGACCGCCCGGCCCTTCGCCGACAGCGAGAGATGCGCGTTGTGCACGGCCACCTTCCTGTCGTTGTACTCCTTGGAGCGCGAGGACGCGGACAGCTTGTACTGGCAGAGCTTTCTGCCCAGAAACCCGGGGAGCCCAGCGACGACGCCGCAGCTCCGCGGGCCGTCGTAGCTGACGTTCACGAACTCCCCGCCGCCGAAGATGTTCGGGAAGGCCATGGACACGCTCCTCTTGCCGCTGGAGTTCACGCTCATCTTGACCGAGTTGGGTGCCTCGTCGAGGAGCAGCTTCCCCAGGCTCCTGGCGCTGCCCGTGGGCGTGACCGCCTGGAAAATGCGGAGCGACTTCAGATTCTCGAGCAGCTGCGCGGGGCTGGCGGAAATGCCCTTGATCTTGCCGAGCAGCGCATCGCTCGTCTTCTTGTGGCCGGTAAGGAACGGGAAGTCCATGGGCGAAATTTTTTTGGTGCTGATGGATCGCTCCAGGGCGTGTTCTCGTACGCTTGCACGTGGCCATAGCAACGAATGCAGTATTACTTTAGCAGTCTGAGCGGTTAACGATAGCTGCGGCATAGCTTTGAGCGCGCGTCTATCGTAAACGCCGCCTAGCGGTACTTGCTATAACGCACTAAAAGTGGCGGGCAGACTGTACTACTGCGCAGTGACTCTGCCGCACCCTTTGAATCAGCTAAAAAGCCGTCCGGTCCCGCCCGCGGTTTTCACTGAAAATTTTGCCAACCGCTGTATGAAGGGGAACCAGAAGGGAAACTTCTACAACAAGAAGAAGATCAAGTATCTGAACATGATCAACTCCGGGCTGCCCAAGCGGAACAGCAGCGGCGAGATCGTGAAGGACGCGATCTTCCAGAAGACGAAGGCGCCGCAGGCGCACATTGAGTCCACGCGCTCGCTGTTCAACGACACGAAAGTCGTGACGCAGAACGAGCTCGAGGCGTACCGCTCGTGCGTGACCGTGCGCAACCCGTACGACGTGCTGCTGAGCACGGGCAACGTGCCGTACTCGGTGATCAACAACGACGTCAAGCCGAAGAAGTCGCACGATTTCAGCGGCTGCTTCGGGAGCAGCACGCAGGCCAAGCGCCCGAAGCAGCGCTACGCGAGCCTCGAGGAGATGAAGCGCACGGGGGACAGCGCCGCCGCGAACAGCAAGGCCTACACGGAGCGCAAGCGCGAGAACGTCAAGGGCCAGAGCCGGCGGATATGGAACGAGCTCTACAAGGTGCTCGACAGCTCCGACGTGATTGTGCACGTGCTCGATGCGCGCGACCCGGTGGGCACGCGCTGCGACCAGGTTGCGGAGTACGTGGCGAACGAGGCGAAGCACAAGCACCTCATGTACGTGCTGAACAAGGTGGATCTGGTGCCCACGTCCGTGACCGCGCAGTGGCTGCGCGTGCTGAGCCGCCACCACCCGACCATCGCCTTCCACTCGAACTCGCTCGAGAACAACTACGGCAAGACGAATCTCATCAACGTGCTGCGGCAGCTGAAGACGCTCTACGACAAGCAGAACATCAGCGTCGGCTTCGTCGGGTACCCGAACAGCGGCAAGTCGAGCATCATCAACGCGCTGCGCGACAAGAAGGTGTGCAAGACGGCGCCCGTGCCCGGCGAGACGAAGGTGTGGCAGTACATCACGCTGACGCGCGAGATTTACCTGATCGACTGCCCGGGCGTCGTGCCTGTGCCCGATTTCCGTATGGCGGTGCTGAAGGGCGCCATCCGCGTCGAGAACCTCGAGGATCCCGACTGCTACGTCGGCGATGTGATCCGGCTGGCGGGCAAGGACGCGATCGAGCGCACGTACGACATCGCTTTTGACACCGTCGATGACCTCTACGAGAAGATGGCGCGGCGCTACGGCAAGGTGACGAAGGGCGGCGAGCCGAACGTCGATCTAATTTCCAAGCTGATCCTGCACGACTGGCACCGCGGGAAGATCCCTTACCACACGGTGCCTGAGACTGTGGTTTGAGCGGGTGGTCATTAAAATGTTGCTTTGATTTGTGTTTTCATCTTAGTATTTTTACTTGCTTAGCTTGAAGATATTTGAATGATCATATGAATGATCTACTCAAGTGTGGGGTGAAGATAGTGCCGTACGTCATGACTTGGGACGGCGTGGTGACTAAGTGTCACCGGAAATACGTAAGCGAGCTCGGCATACCTCCGAACGTGGAGGCCTACATCCAGTCCAGAGTG